>APFE031756357.1:1273-91480 GCA_000404065.3 Pinus taeda | reverse complement strand
TTTCAGTTTCCTTAATTGTAGCACAACTTACTATTTTTAGCAGTTTTTTGGGTCCTGAACTTCCGGAGCCGTTTTGAGGCCCTAAACGACGTTTTTTGGGGAATCCGAGGGAAACACGGGTCCATGGATCATGGACCCATGTTGCCATTCCAACAATGATAGTGCTCGAATAGATCTTTCTAATGAGCTATTGTACGCGTCAAACGGAGATCATATGCTAAAGTTACGACCCCGGGAAGTTGATGTACCAACTTACCCCCAAACGGGGCCCACAGTTTGGCGTTTCATCTCCTAGGGTTAGGTTTTGGAATGTGAAGGGTTTTTCATTGTTTCTCAACAATAAATAGGCCTTCGAGCCTCATTGTAACACAGTTCAGAGGCATGTAGCCATCACATCTATTCTCAGAGATAAGCTACCATCGCCCTAGCTAGTTTATTTCCATTTTTGATTGTAAGCATATTTTAGTAGTTTCCATTAATGAAATGAAGTATTATTTCCGCTGCATATTGTGTATATGGTTATCTCTGTAATTTGTTGCGTTCCTGTTTAAATCCGGATCAGTCAGTCACCTAAACATCATAAAAACGAATCATGACAGGCTGCCACCGGAACCCGCGGGACGAATCCATCGAATTGAAAAGTTGTACTTTGATGAAGTAAACGATTCTTCATACATCTATTTGATGAGTTCGGTCATCATAAATTATATACGTTACGTTAGTCTGGGTACGGTTTCTGGTTGGAGTGGGTAGGTAGAGGAATAAATTAAATGTTAAAGTAGTTGGATTTTCTGAAAAAATAGAAAATTTTGTACAAGCAGTGTTTGAATCAGGTTTTCGGTGGGAGAAATAGATTCAGCACCTTTAAAATATTTAGGGCACCTAAAATTATGAATTTATATAGCTTTTACTTGGATTTACAAAAATTTCTCGTTGATTTTTTCAAAATATGATCGGAATAGCATAATTGTTAGACTACAATTTTCTGGGTTACCTAAGAGGTTGATTTAGTTTAGAGGTTCATCTTATAGTTTAGTGTAAAGGTGATGTGTAAGTTTATTTATTTATTTAAGAGATTCATTGAGTCTAGAAGTTTATTTTATAGCCTAGTGTGAAGCTCAGAGGTTCATTACACAGTGTACATGTAAGTATGTCCATCCCTCTTAAAATAAAAATAAAATATTCTCTAAATAAAATAACAATATCCACTATAATAAAAAACAGGTAAGCTATGCATATTTAATTAGTTTTTCATATGCTTTAATATTATTTCATGTAAAGTAACTAGAAATAAAGAATATATATGTAAGTGAAATGTGGAAACCTAATACACATGTTATTTAATATCTATAACATTCAAAAATACAATTTAAATAACAAAAAAATACACATTTATTTTGTATTCTAAAATAAATTTGCACTTAAAAAAATTGAACCTCTTAACTCACATCAAATCTCTATTTAAAATAAATCTATAATTATTTTACAACCTAATGTATAAAATTTAATTTTATATTATTATAAAAATTTCAAAAAAATTAAATTTATATTTATATATAAAAATATTATTTAAATAAAATGTTAAAAAATAACAAAATTAGAGAAACTCATTAAAAATTATATCACCGACTTCCAATTGAAAAAGTAAAAAAAAATAATAATTTAAAACTACTTTCTTGAGTGGATATTATGTATCTTACACACGGTTCTAGAGAATAGAGTTCTTAGATTATATACCATACTGAAAAGTACAAAAAATGAACCATTGTTATTTATGGTTAATTATTAATGTTAGTTGTAAATTTGGAATATTATGATATTAATAAGTGTAAGCAAAGTCAATGGTTTTTTTAGCTCAAGTCTATTTATATTTATTTCAATATATTCTAGAATCTATGATAGCGAGGCAACTTATATCGTTACTAAATTCTAGAATCTTTGATAAGACCATTTATATCGTTACTAAATTTAAAACTGAGATGATAAGGGCATATGGGATAAGGGTATAATATATTCATATATATGGGATATATATATGGGATAAGGCTAAATAGAGTTTTTTTATTAATATAAATAAAAAAAAATTAAAATTCATTTGGGAAGCATAAAAGAAGAGTTTTAGAATTTCTTTTGAGTTAATTTTATAAAGAGTCTCATAGTGTTTAAGTCATAGAAAATTTAAGGTTTGTGATATTCTTTTACCGGGATGGATACCTTGTCCTCTAAATTTTGAAGTATTTGTAGAATTTCATTAATGCACAAGACTATTTCATGGTGGGTATTTTAGCACTCCACTGACACCTTTTTCATACTAGTTTTTAACTACCAATAAATGTGCCTTTTTCATGTAACATGTTTTCCTAGAACATGTGCCTCTTCAATCTCTACATTAAGAATTAAATGCCTTTTACCCCTAGCCTCCTCTCCATCTTGATGAATTTATCGTGAAAATTTCTGAATTTCTGATGGAATAACAAAATTATACATGGTTGCGAAGTGTTAATTTATAGCCTATGTTCTTGGAATTGAAGTGACCCAGGTCATCTTAGCACCCCTTTGCCCAGAAAGTTGATGAAGTCTAGGCATGTTGGATTCTTTAGATGGAGCCCAAACAATCTAACATATCCCATTGGTTCTGTTGCAGGTCATTCAAGAAGGTGATGACTTCATTACAATCATCATATCATTCTTGTCGCATCTCCTTGAACATTTCCAGAATATGCGTCATGTGACAATCCAATTGTTCTAGAGTGGGAGGTTGATCAACAAGGCCTAGGGAAAGGTTTCGGTCTTGACCCAATAACCCATCAAACACAACCCTCGCACCGACATCGTCTACCATTGCTCCTTCATATCCCACCTATTGGCCCTGCAACCCCATCCCCGACCGAGCCCGACCCCTCTACGTGAGCATTGTTACAAACACACTAGACCACCAAAAGAGAAACCCTACGACAACTGAGGCAAAGGCCTCGTGCTCCTTAACCCTAGACCACCTGACCCCAACAACAGGCTTGATAACACTACTCTCCATGGGCACATGCATCACCAAAACTCAACTCTAGCTCTACCACATCCCATCAAGCACAATACTCCCTCCAATTTCCCCAAGGCAGCCCTCCTCACCCGAACCAAACCCAATAAACATCGAAATCCCACTACTTCATGTGCCACAAAAACTATGAACAAAAGAGATCTTTCGTGAGAGATATCTCAATTCATCACACCCCACCAAAAAACACAAGAAATTCTACACCAAAAAATTATTTCGCAAAATGGAACCAAAACAAACAACAAAAAGAAATCAGACCTCAAAAGCAAACTTATCCAAAGGACTATGCAAGTGCGAGAGTGCAATTATAAAGCCCTATTTTAAAGAGAGTTGACTTTAGTGTGTTATTTAAATTGATTTTTAATTGTATATATGGATTCGTCACCCTGAAAAACCCAGGGCATTTTCATTGTGAAGGGTTTACCCATCAAGCTTATGATCTCAAAGAATTCCGGTCGGATTTTAGAGAAATTAGACCAGAAAAACTTCCAAAACATCTCACTAAAGACAACTTGATTTTAAAATAAACACTCCTATCAATTAAATTACATACCTTGAAATACAGTTGATTCTCCATAAAATTTCTTGTGAAATTAAATTGTCCTATCGTCATTAAAAAATAAAAATACATTTTTCCCTTTCAAAAAAAATTTAAAAAATAAACTATAATAATATTATATATATATTTTTAGTATTTTTATTATAGTTTTAAAATGAAATTTTCTTTTAAATATTATTAAAAAATATAAAAAATACCATTTAAATAAAATGATAGAACATAAAATATCACCGATTTACACCCAAAAAACTATAAAACATAATACATCACTAAAAATCACACGACCAAATTTACACCAAAAAGCAAATTTATAGTTTAATTGAGTCGTAAACAGTTCCTCAATTCACGAGTAAAGAATGCATGTTATGTAATTTAGACAAGCTTCTATACCATGGGGTACTTAGAATATATATACATATTATAAAATATTTGAAATAATTAAATATGATGATGAATGTCTTTTAAGATTAATATGGTTTTATTAATATGGTATATTGAATTTTAAAAGTAAGAGATTAATTGAGATTTTTAACATTTTATTTTTGTAATTGAAACGAAGGGAAATAAATGTTTTTAGATTACCATATTTTTTTTGACTTAACAAGTTAGGAAGGTTAGTACTGTGGCAAATATTTTGAAAATTAGAATGGATGTGAGTAAGAGCTCTACAATCCAAGAGAAAGGGTTTTTCATCTTCAACCCTCTTAGTCTAGCAAATGTAACAGACTCATCCCAAGGTGTTTTAGTAATTGACCGATGCCTAATTTTACTTTGGATATTATGAGAATTAGTTCGTATGTTGTCAATGTTCATTTTGCTTCTTATCATTGGTCAAGAGAGAAGATAATTATGGTTTCCAAGATTGGGGTTGATCACCTCCCCATAATACCTTAGCTTCGTTTTTGTCTCTAACTCCTTCTCGTCCCACAACTTATCCTTAAAGCGGAAGTAATAATACTTTTAATATTATCCTTATTCTTCAAGATGTTCTCCTCCTTTACCCCCCAATGGTTTAGATAAGGCTACACATCTTTATGTTAACCTCGCTTGAGGTGGAGGTAGGTGTTTTGGCTAAGGTTAGAAGCCATTTTAATAAACCTCTTGGCATCCATGTTGTATAACTTCTTCTTATACATGAGATACCTAGTCATAATCATGATTTCAATGGGGAGAAGGTTAACTTCAATCAAGAGGATATGGTAAGGAGTATTTTCTTTAATCTTGAGGTTGTAGGTTATAAATTTCTTTTGGATCAGCTCAATCTTCCAACATAATTCTCTAGATATACAACATCCACAAACCTCACATCCATATAAAATAACAAGATGATGAGAGTCTCAAAGAGGAATTTTTTTTACTCCATATGCAAATATTTGTCAAATTACCATTGTTTTCAAACCCATATTAAACTTTTCACTCCAATTATCTGTTTCTCAATGCTATAATTCCAATTGAGTTGATTTTGAATGTCAATTCTCACTTATTTATATGAAGAAACTTTCTTGAAGTAGTTATTATAATAAATAAAATTATCATAGTTGATATTTTTGGATTTAATTATCATGACTTTAGTCCTGTGAGTATTAAGAGTCATACCCCTCTTGGAGAAGTAATCTTGGACGATTCTAAGTTGCTTGTCGAGATAACCATAGCTCTTAGCTAAAAGAATGATATTGTGAGCTTAATAGAGAAGAGTAATGACCATACAAGTGATGAGCCTCAGGGCATCACATCTTGCAACTTTCAAACACTCTTCTAGCTTATCAATGTAAATTCCCAAAAAAGTAGGGGGTAAGGGTGATAATGCAATTAATTTCTTTTGACCAACCCTCTTGACAATCACATTCATGTAGAGGCTAGTCACAACAACTCTCAACTTGAGAGGAACTATAATCTCTTCTAGCCTCTTCCATAACTTATCTAAAGATATAATATCTAAAACTTTTCTAAAGTCAACAAATAATAAAAAAAAACTTAACTTCAAATAAAATATAATCTTACTATTTTAAAATATTTTAAATATTTAATAAATATAATTATTAACGAAATTAAACAATTAACTTTATTTATATCCCTTTAATTTTCAAAATATTCTAAAATTTATAATAACATAAAAATAAACCAAATTAATAATTATTCAGAACTACAATTTCCAAACTATTTTTGTACACTATTTAACAAAAAAAAGAAAAAAAGGCCATCTTATATTATATATACAATTATTGTAAAACACGGAGAATGATTCACGATCATTGAAAGCCCATAAAGTATTCGATTTTTATGTTTATGAACAAAAATACGGAGTGCACGGTACTCCGTTGTTGGAGCTTAAAATTCCATCGTCCACCGTATGAAAATCCTCCACTTTAAGTGTCACTCCCTCTAGGTTGGCGAGGCCGTTGAAGACAGGCCTCTACTGACCCTTTTAAGCACTGGATTGCAGGAGAGGTAGCCACGCCATGACGAGAGACAATGTTCATTCTAATGCCATGCTTCCCACGGCATTCTTTTTTCTCATTGTCATGATCTGCTTGGAAATCTCTCGCCAGAACATGCTCTCAACAGGGATATATTGTCAAGAGAATTATCCGTGGTAATGGAACAGTGGGACCTAATTATTTCATAAAGTTATCAGTCATAGGTTTATTTATTAAAGTTCCTTATTTCAACTTAAGGAAGGAGGATAAGGAGGATAAGTATTTGTTGAATGTTTAAATAGTGTATTACAGAGTTTATTAGGTTGTATTGATTTTTAATAAATTTTAGAAATTAGATTGGTGCCATGTGGCTCTTTGCCAACCAATTTTTTAGGGATTTGAGATTATTCTAATTATAATAAGTTCATATTCTAATTACAACGGAAAATTAATATACAAGCAAATTTTACTTAGGAAAATGGTTCATTTTACATTAAGATGTGTCATTCTTTTTTCTTCTCAAATTAAATTAGATTCGTGCCACATGTCACCACCCACCAATTTTCTAGGGATTTGAGATTATTTCAATTCTAATAAGTTCATATTTTGATTAGATACGGAAATTAATATATAAGCAAATTTTACTTAGCAAAATGATCCATTTTACAGTACGATGTGTAATTCCTTTTTCTCTCAAGTTAAATTGACACATAACTTTTTTATACATGGTTGATGAACTAAATGTATACATTGGTAAGACATTTTTCCTATTGCAATACTTTTTTTTTGCAATAATTTTTTTGTTATATTTATAAAAGAGTTAGGCTATATCAACCACATTAATATTTTTAATGTAGTTGTACTAGTTATAGCATAGACACAGTGTTTTTTGTCATTCACAACCCTTTCATTTCGCAGTCAAAAACTTTTGTTGCAATAGTTTTTTTTTGTTATACTTATAAAAGCATTTGGCTATATCAAACCACATTAATATTTTTAATGTAGTTGTATATAGAAGCAGTTTTTTGTCATTCACAACTCTCAGTCAAAAGCCTGCTCAGTATTACAAAAGTGCTTTGTACACTAAGGCTACACATTCTTTTAAAAAGTTAGTTTTAGGGGTCGTAGGTTTTTTTCCAAAAAAATTGATCATAAGAATGTTTGAATTAATTTTTTATGGTGAAAATAGATTTAGCATCGCAAAAACCCCTGAGTACCCAACATCTTGAAATTGGACGACTATAACCAAAATTTCCCAAAAATTTCACCAGATTTTAACAAAAATCTAACCTAAATTTTTAATATTTTCGGAACCCATGTGTGACGTGGATAAACTACCCTCTAAAAAACAAAGGCACACCTCATTCAGAAGAGCCGGAAAAGCCGGCCGTCAAGGTCTCCTTCAACTCTTGAAACTGTGATCAATATTTCTGTGTCAGTCACATAATCAACAGAAAAAGGAATCATGACAGGCTGCCGCCGGGACTCGCGGGACGAACTTTCTGTTGATGAGGTTAACGACTTTCAAGTCTTCAGAGACGTTTTTCTGCGTGAGTCTGCGGTACGGATCGTTGGATTATCATATTTCCGGCTGTTAAGGCCCTCTTCGTCGATGAAAAAACATAGAAATACATTTTTTTGTGGATGATTTTGACTTAAAGTGGATTGACCAGCCCATACGGAAATTGCATTAAAATCATATTATTTTACAGGGGAGATTTTTGGATAAATTTTTAAATTGATTAGGTTCATATAAAAAAATATACACCCTTTAAATATTATAAAAATTTCTTACAAAATTATATTTATATTTTATATAAAATTACTATTTAAATGAAATGATTTAATAATATTATTTAAATAAAATAAAAAAACCATCAAAATCTCACAAAGGAAGTCACTCAATTTTAACTTCAAAAAATAGTATAACACAAATTTAATTGCTCAATGAACCATTTTAAATTAATATTAGAAAGAAGGAAAGAAAGGAAGAAATTATTTTAGCATCCACTAGGCTAAAAATAGCCTATAAAATAAATATTATGTAAATTTTAAATAAAATACAAAGCATCACAATCTCACTAATATCATATCACCAAATTCCAATCTACTAATAAAAAAATTAGATTAGTTGATTTTAGTTAATAGGTAAAGAATTCTAAATTCACAAGAATGGATATCATATATTTTACTATTTATATTTGTTGTTAATAGTTAAAAATGATTATCTTCGCTAATTTGAAAATTGAATTATAATAAAAAATCATATATTCTACCTGCTACGAATTAAAATCCTTAAAATATGTAAAGCCGCTGTTAAACCCTTGAAATGATTAACGATGATGTAATAGACACACGTTTTCACACGGTTCAAGAGACTTGAGTTCTTAGATTTTAGAGCAGAAATGATGAATGATCATCTAAGACTATGGAGTCACGATTCACAAGTTTACACACGGTTCGGTGCTTATTAATGGAATACTTTCTCCTTTTTTTTCCCTGCGGAAAGGGGACTTCGCCAGGGATGCCTTTCTTATTTATTCTGCCTATGAACTTACTCAGTCTTCAGATAAACAGAGTCGTGGCAGATGAACGTTGCAAGCCAGTTAGGATCTGTAGGGGTATCTATGTATCACATAATCTATTTGTAGATGATGTTCTCATCTTTGCTATGCTGTATAGGTCGACATGGATCTGCCTCAACGACATTCTCAATAGGTTCCAAAGGGCCACTGGGTTATATATTAACAAAGGTAAATCTTCCCTTCACCATAATGATACAAACATGGAAATGGTTATATGGATTACTGGTATGCTTGGTATTGTTATGAAATCGATTAAAGATGGCATGAAATATCTGGGTTTTCAATTAAAAGCCAAAGGTTATTCAAGTTTGGACTGGCATTGGATCCTGGAAAGGTTCTATAGAAAAATCTCGGCCTGGGAACACAGGGCTCTCTCTCTGGCCGGGAGATTCATTCTGTCTCAGTGGGCCTTGACGCAGTTAGCGGTGTATTGGGTTCATATTTACTCTCTTCCAGCTAGCATTATCTTCAAGATAAATAGATTGTTGGCAAATTTTATTTGGGGTGGAAGTTCCAGTCAAATCAAAATTCACCTAACGAAACTGGAAATGATCTCTATGCCAAAGAAGTATGGTGGTTGGGGCCTGCTCAACATGCGTTCTTTTGGTAGAGCACTATTATGCAAATCGCTGACGAGGGCCATTTTCAGCAAAGGTCTTTGGAGTTCATCCATTAGGAAAAAATACCTGCAAGATAAAGATCTAGTCTTTTCATATCGGAGGGGTTCTATCGGAATTAGCCATCGCTCTGCAATATGGCTCAGTCTTAGGAAAGTCCAACATTACTTCCTGCAACACCTGAGTTGGAACCTTTTCTCTGGCGACCGTGTCTTCTTCAGCATTGATTCCATTGCTGGCGATCGTGAGCACTCATGCTTCCCTAAAAGTTTGTCACCGTTTCTTTGTAGAAATGGTATTTTCACGTGGGATAAAATTATTTCTTCCTGGTGCGGCCCTATTCCTATTTGGAAAGACGCACATGAACTTCACATGCCTGTCACGCTTCATTCATAATGCAATTCAGTAAAAAACTTTCTATGCAGTTTGGGCATCCATCGATCTAGTTCTGCGGATATGCTTATATGGAGTGTTCCAAATAAAAAATTGCCTGTTAGAGTAAGAGACATATATGCGGATATGATTCATTCTAAGGCCAAAATCACATGCTCTTTATTTTCCATTAAATTCTGGAAATTGGGTTACCCTCTTAAAATGATATTGTTCACGTGGCTGGTATTCAACAACCGCAATTTGACATGGGACAACTTGCGGAGGAGGTGCTGGCATGGTCCGAGTAGATGTTCCATGTGTGAGGCAGAGGAGGAATCCAACCTTCATATGTTTTTCCAATGCGACTCCTCCCAACAGATCTGGTACGAATTGTCTCTGCTTTTTGGTTTTTCTCACAATGTTTTTGTTACAGTACATGATGCTTTTCAATGGTGGTGTGCGCAAAAAGATTCTTGGTGTTCTCTGTTTATCATCGTCTTATGGTTCTTATGGAAATGGAGGAACGCCAAGATCTTCCAAGAGTCTAAAGAGCCTCTGATGTCTTCTTTGCATCATATTTTAGCCACACACGGTATGCTGCCAGTCAAGGAACCCAAGAAGGATGTGCAACGAAAAATTGATGAGACAGTCCCTCTCAATACTTTGCCCGCGGTTTTCTTTGATGGGGTCGAACAGTTCAATATATGTGGATGCAGGGTTCATATAATCATGGATTAGAAGCTACAATATTTTTTTATCTTGGAACGGGGGGAGAGGTACTAATAGCCTGGATGAGGCAAGGGCTCTCGCTGGATTGCTTGCTTTCTGTGTGTTTATGGAGATACATAAAATTTCTATTTTTGGAGACTCGAAAGTCATGATTGACCATGTCAGGGGTGCCTGCCATATCAATTATCCACATCTTTCTGGATGGATGCATCAGATTATGTATTTTTGGAATAATTTAGTTCAACCATCCATCAAGCACATTCCCCACTCCCTTAATGATCACGCTGACTGTCTATCTAAGGAAGGTCTGTCTCATGAGCCTGGTGCTTGGTCTTTGATGATATTTGAGGGTGACCGTACATGCTTCATTTAGGATTTCTTCATCCCTGGAATATGATCTGATCATTTTTGCTTTCTTCCCTATCCAGATATGTTTCACAGATTTCTCTTTTTGGCTTTTAGTATTTTCTTATCTGAATTAGTTCCTTGCCTTTTGTCAGACTATTTGCTATGTACATATTTATGATATTCATGGGATGGCCCTATATCTGTAAGATTTTGGTTCCATATGATCGCAAGGATGCTAGTTATTTAGCTCTTGTTGTATCTCATATGTACTTTTTATATTATCTCAATATAATACTATACATATTTTTCTCTATGAAAAGAAAAATATTAATCATTTTGAACCATTTTCGACATATAATGTAACTTAGTATAATCCTTAGCTTAGCAAAAACACATAATTAATCATTTTGGCCATTAAAGTATTTATAATTTCTAACCATTTACATATTCTATATAAAATTTTCAGTATATATACAATTTCCAATATATAATGTAACTTAGCCTAAGTTTAATTTCAAAAAAACACACAATTATTTATCTTGAGCATTGAGGTAAAGAAATATAAGAAAAGTGAAGTATTTACTTTAGTGACTGTGTTTTAATGTCAATCATTGATCTCAAGTAAAGTGGAAAACTGAGCGACCAATCAATTTGGAAATTATGGTTAGGGATTTAGCTCAATGTAAAGTTATAAAAGAAGGCTAAGGAGAGGAGAAAGACACACCATACAATAACATAAGACATTTTTTTTTCCTCAATTGGTCTACTCCTATATTCATACAAAAATATTATAGAGAGGCAGATGCCTCGAGAGTTCTTGCCATGGAGTTGGCATTTTGCAAAAAACTCTTGACGTCCTGACTAGAAGACCGGCATAATGACTTACATAAGAGTTTTTAATTTCAAAGATCATCGGATTCCAAATTTGGACAGTAGCTTTTCCAAAAAAACTACAAAAACTGACCCATACAGTGATACAGGACCGATTTGAACACTGTTGTCTCTTGGACAGATTCTTACATAAACATAAACATGAGCAGACATCGACACATAGAGTTGACAAAGATCTGAAACAGGCATGAACACTATAAATTGAGAGGGAGTTGAACTTCTTCTTTGGGAGCAGATCAAAAAACCAGAGGCGCTAACTGGTTCAATCTTCATCTGAGGTTGACGGTTGTTCTTCTACGATTCGGCACCCAAATTGGTCTGAGTCCTTGGAGTCAGAAGGATGGGCCGCCGAGTTTGAAGTTTCTCCTCTTGCTGGCTCGCTTGGGCCGACATTTTCAGCATTCATAATTGGCAAACCTCAAGTGACTTGTCGCTGGGCGGCATTTTGATTTGCCAACCTTGATTCCACAGCAGCCCCATCCTGAACCTCCCCCGAACCCATGGCATTCTCACACATTTCAATAGTCACAGAAACTATGAAGGATGAGTTTCCCAGAGAACAAGGAATGCGGAAACGGGCCGTATGCGGGTGCGTGTGATGCACACAGACTCCGGCTCGGGCTTGCCCCCGTCCCCTGCCCCTGCCACTTCTGGTAGCAGGATAATTGAAGCAACAAAACTCCGAAGCATCTGATGAGGGGTCCGAAGTGGTGGAGGAGTGCTGGTGGGTGGCACGACCACGAGAACTGACGCGTCTGCTCCCCATTCTGAGTCTCTCTCTCGGCATGTTGATAGGAGCAGGACAGACAAATGGAGGTGCGATGGCGGGGAATCGACTGAGGGGCGAATACACAGAGAAAAGCGGAGACTGAGCACATTTGTGGCTTTGAGCACCGGGAACCAGTGCTGAATGGATGCCAGGGATGGTAATGTCGCTTGAGGCCTAGCAAAGACGGACTGACAGAGAGGGAGTAGTGGGGAATCGATGGAGGAAAGAACACTCTGCATAAACAGGAAACGAAACATGCGTATGGCGATGCACACCATAAACCAGAGCTGAAGAAAAGCAGGGGGCAGAGCTATCGCTCAGAGAAATGCTATGGACCGCTGCCTTATTAGAGTTGAAGGCGCGTAGAGGAACAGCGGGAATGTAGATCAGACCAGGAGCCATCGTGCCTATAACAAATTGCAGGGAGGGCAGCGTTAATGCGGCCATTAATAGGTTTGTGCGAGGCCAACGCTTCAACCCATAACATTTACAACTGTCGCAAGTGGGCTGCCACTTGCCCTCTTTGCGCGCCTCCTTCGTACTGATAAACCTGTCAATCACCCGTATCCAAGAGCGAGTAGTCTTGTTGCACCAAAGAAGTGCATTCATGCTTGAGTTGTGCATCATCTGAGTCGCAAAGAGGACCTGAGAAATATGGGAGCTGCTGGTTGACCCCTTGATTGGCCAGTCTGTCTGCTACTTTGTTGGCAGTGCGTCTTACATGCTTGAAGGTGATGCTTCGTGGGTTCCGGAGTCGTTCCTCCAATAGTCTCAATCTGCTGAGCAGCCTCCAGCTAGAAGCTATCTTAGCTGCCGAGGTACCTGCTTGAATCCTGGTGGCCGTTGTTATTAGGATAAGGGAATCCCCCTCTACCTCTAGAGGGAAGAAGTTTTTTTGATCTGCGATGCAAATCCCTTTCCATAATCCTTCCAATTCAGCAGCGTTGTTGGTATCTTTGCCAATTGTTCCATAGTAGATATGCAATGCTGTGCCCAATTCGTTCCTGAAGACACCGCCATAACCAGTCGACCCAGGATTGCCCTTGGCTGCCCCATCAAATTTCAATTTGTATGAGTTTGATGCAGGAGGGGACTGATTGAGAGGAGAGACAGAACTGGTTGGAGGTCGGGATTTGACGTGGGCCGAAAAGGACAAGTCCATATTCCAAGCTTTCATGATGAGGCGTTCCTGAGGAGAGTTTGGTAGGTCTGTGTCTTGCCAATGTCTAATAGCCAGAGTTTCTCAGAGATTTTACTTCAGAAGAAGCCACAGAGTATCAATTGGTCTACTGATATTGTTGAAAACTCTGTTGTTCCTTTCCTTCCAAAGTATCCAGTAGAGAAAACCTGGGATGAGGTTCCACAGCGAGTTTAGAAGAGGGCTTTAGAAAGGGTGCTTTGGCCATTTTCTAATGGTAGCTGTAATATCTCCCAACCGTTTTCCTGATCTTCTGTTGCATTGGTCAGTTTTCTCCCATAACTGAGTAGCTAGAGGACAAGTATCCATGAGATGCAAGATAGATTCAGAGTTGATATTGCAGTTGGGACATCTCGACGGGCCAATGAATCCTCTTTTTTGCAGATTGTCCCAAGTAAGGAAATGCCTCTTTCTTAAGAGCCATAGAAAGGTCGAAACCTTAGGCCAAATTCCTGGTTTCCAAACCTAGTCCCAGAGCTGATCCTTGTCTGTCTGAGTGGTTGAATAGCGAAGCTGGTATGCTTCCTTGGTGGTAAACATTCCTTTTGGCATATGTCCCCATCGTAGCTTGTCCTGCTGATCCAAGTATTTGATTCTTCTGTGATTTAACTCCTGATCGATCTCTGTGTAGGTTTCCCCTTGCCAGTTAGCCTGCCAGGTGCTAGCGGGTTTCCAGAGTTGAAAGTCTTGGGGCGTTTGCTGCTGCCAGAATTGATGAACATGGGTAAGATCAGCTTGTTGCATAGAAGCCTACCAGATTGGCTTGTGGAAGAGAGAGGCTAGTTTTGGGAGCTGTTGCCATGAGTCCTCCTAGAATCTAGCTGTGGTACCTGAATGAATTTCCCAGAAGCTATGCTCTTGTATGAAGGCGCTGTGAAGCTTGGTGGCATTCTAAATCATGGAGCCTGGAGTTGTAGTGCTGATTCTTATGAGGTCGTCCCATTGAATTCTTGGCGCATATTTTGCTTGCCATAGCCGTGCCCAAGGTATATGTGGTTTGGAGATCGAATTCCACCATATACGGGCTCCCATAGTGTTGTTGCTTTGGAGAGGGTCCCTTAGTCCTAGCCCACCACCTGATTTTGGCTGGCAGACCTCATTCCAATTAACAAGAGACCATTTCCTATTGAGACCATAAGATCCCCACAGAAAGTTTCTTTCTAGATTGCGGATTGCCTTAAGAACCCATTTGGGCGCTGCCAGAATAGAAAAGAGATACAAAGGCATGGCTTGGAGAATAGATTTGATCAGTATGAGTCTGCCGGCCATATTGAGCGAGCGGAATGTCTAGGAAGAGAGTCTTGATTCCAATTTGTCGGAAAGGGTCCTCCAGGAGGCGTGTTTAATGGAAGAGTCCAACAAAGGAGCCCCCAAGTATTTCGAGGGAAGCGCTGCAGTAGAGAATCCCAGAATTCGAGCAATGTTCCTTTGAGTTGTGGCCAGGGTATTAAAAAAGAAAAGTTGGGATTTGGAGGCATTGATAGAGGTTCCATAGGCTTCAGAGAAGAGAGAGAGTAGGGCTTTGAAGGCTTTTGCTTCTTGAGATGAAGGGTGACCAAAAAGCATAGTATCGTCTACAAACTGTTGGTGGGATAAGGGATGAAGACCATGGAGAGAGATGCCCTTTAGAGTGTGAGAGGAGATAGCAGAGTGAAGCAGACGACTGAGGCCTTCTGCCATGAGGACAAAAAGGAAGGGGGAGAGGGGATCCCCTTGACGAATACCTCGGGAAGGACGAAAGGGTACTAGTTATTCAAGAGTAAGTGGTTTTAACTTGTATTTTGCAGCATTTATGTTGCTTTTTATGTTTTCACTTGTGTGAGTGTTGTATGCTTGATTTTTGTGAACACTTGCTGTCATTTACATGCATAATAGCTTTTACTAGCACTGTTTCATCTTTCGTTAGCATCTTAAAGTTGTTGCATTCATGAAACTGTTTTAAACGAATAGTCGCCGATTCGACGACTCGCTTCACCCATGTGCATGTTGTTCTGTTTTCTAAATATTTCATTCATTGTTTTCATGCATGATTATTTACTCCTGCTTACACTCAATATCACCATGCATTCACAATCACATTTGCTTTCAGTTGCTCGTCGGTAGGTTTGGGTGGCCTTAGCCTGGACTCTGCCTCACCAAGACAGCATTGCGCAATCCTCAGAAGGAAGGTTCTGTCTTCCTCTCAGGAAATGCACATTTCCACCCAGGAGCTATCCTCCAGCCTTGAATTGGGTAGTTCTGAGGGATAATGACTATTGGCCCAGAAAATTGTGCAATGCAGTCACTGGGCCTACAACCATTGCCTCCTGAAATTGTGCATTGCACAATTCTAGCAGCCAGTAGGCCAGCCTAGATTGCGCATTGCACAAATCTAGCAACCAACCAGTGTCCCCAGACAATCCATACTACCTTTTGTGTAGCTCTAGTAGCTAGTCAGCCAACCTCCCAGAAGAAATTTTGCAATCCTTGCCAGTCAATCCCCAGGTATTTTACATGTTGTTCCTCAAGTTTATTTTGGTTTTTGTTGACTTATTTCTTGCCATGCTTGTTGCTTTATCTTGAGATCTAGCAGGTGTTTGTCCACCTCCTAGCAGTTGAGGATCAATGGCCTCCAAGAGATAAGGATCAAAGGACATTGATGGAAGTGCAACTGGAGCAACAATTGAGTGAGTGTCTACAAGTATGTCGATCTATGAAGACACCAAGTTGATTGTAGACAAGGACATCAAGATGAAATGGAAAGAGGTCAGTGATGCATTTGCAGGCACATTTGGGGAAGACCTCGAAAACCACCAAGTATATGTGAACATTCACAAGTCCATCTTGTACCGAATTGCATGCAGATACCCTACGTTCCCATGTGCGGACATGATACATTGGATTGTCTTTCACACTAATCCTAAGATGATGACATTGAGCAGTGTTAGCGTGATGGAGATTGCTACCTTCAGGGCACATGATAGTGAAGAGATGTATCAAATGTCGGAGCTTGTGATCATCATGGAGACACCCTTCAGCTTACCTAGTAGCAATGCCAACTCCAGAGACATTTTGAAGAACTGGGTAAAGGAGCTGGTTAAATTCAGGATGACAGCCAACCAGATCAACAGGAAGAAGATATTGCGAAATGCATATAAATAATTGGTCATCTTCGCATGCTGACTGTATGACCAAGAAAGCACAGAAACCTTCCCATGGAGTTGTGTGATCGCGTTGGACCAACTGGCTAGAGAAGGCAAAGTATGCAATTGGTCTGACATGTTGGCTCATTAGCTGACGAACAGGTAACAAGGGCTCGACAGCCGCCAAAAGGTATGCAAGTAGAGATCTACATGTCTGCCTACATCTTGGATGCAATTTGTTCCCGACAGGAGTTCCCGGGCTTGAAGTGGGCATGGACACCGGGGGAGACTGCTGTGAACACTTATTGCAAGATGTTGTCTGAATGTAGCTTCAGAGGAGTTATCACATGGTTGTCCAATCATTTTGTCACCCTGGTTAACAAGACAATATTCGAACAGGATCCACCCTGCATGTCGAAGGCAGTAATGGAGGCATTGATAGACATATTTGATTGGTATGCCTCATCATTCGACACCTTCATATAGATGTACAACATGGATAATCCTCTACATGTTCTACTGAAGTTTTCCTTGGACATACTTGTCATGTAGGAAGTAGCTTATCACATCTTGGCAGGATTGACAACTAGGCTACACCAAAAGAAGAAGGCACCTTGGCTCGCTCTTCCACTGCGCATTAGATTATATGAGATTCAGAGTTTCAAGCATGTGGATGTCGAAGCAGAAAAAATGATGAAGTATCCTTTCGACCTCCAAAGTGACAATCTGTATGACCGGCATTGTCTTGTGAAAGATCATTGTGTGAGAGTATAGTTCAACTAGATCCACGGGGCATGTCATTGGGCAGAGGAGGAACCATGGAGATACTGGTACAACTCCTCCAGACTCAATGAACTGGTCGGATTCGCTGTGGAATGGTTAGCGAAGCAACCTGAAGCAGCATCTTGGAGAGCACTAGAAGCAACCGTAGCAGTAGAGGTGAATGTACCAGTGCGTGACAAGGGCAAGAGGAAGATTGTTGACTGCATGGAGCAAGAGCAAAGCTGCAAGTTCCGAGCATATCCACTTGTGGAGAAAGAAACTATGGCTATAGAGGCAAAGAGGCAACAATGAAACAAGCGAAACGTACAAAGGCATAGAGAGAAATGGAGAATGGAGGAAATAGAGAAAGAGTTGCATGAGTTGAAGGAGCAGCTTGGAAAGGAACATGAGTTGTGCAAATAGGAGAAGGAAGCACAACAAGAATAGGTACAACAGGGGATGCAACTTGCGTAGGTGGATGAAACAATGCCCGTACAGGTAGTGGACTCATCAAAATAGCTGGTATCAAGCAAACATGGTGAACCATCATAGGAGAAGGACTTTTCTCAGGAGATAGAGCGAGCACTTGAACAAATGGATATGGATATGTAGCAACAAGAGTTAGAGCAAGACATATACCTCATGCCCCACCACCAAGAGGTCATCCCACTTGCTTCACCGCATCCAAAAGATGAGAAAGTCCCAAGCGACCAAGGAGACACTGAGATCCTTGGAGATTGGTTGGAAGGAGAGATGCACAACATCTCATTCGACAAGTCTCAACATAGAGTTGTGCTATCTCACAGAGTGTCAACTTTAGAAGATCATACATCTCCTGTGCAGTTCAAGGAATGAGTGATCGTGTCTAACGTGTGCAAACATCCAACAACATTGGCCAATGCTACTAGAGCATATGCTAAAGCCACTAGCTTGAGTTTCTTCTTTTTTATAGCTGAGAATAAGCGAATGGAAAAGGAGCTATAGACTGCCAAGAAGAGAGGAGAATTGGTTACAACATCTACGCGAACAGAATTGAAGAAGGAAATACTAGATGTTTTATTATCCCTTGACATAGTCATGTGGCCGTTGTATTCCAAGTTTGGTACCGTGCATAAGGAAGTCATTCATCTCAACAAATGGTAGTAACAATGTGCTAGAAGAGCACATATCTTGTCAAACATGCATGATACTATTGAGTACATGCAAACATGGATGATGAGATAAAAGGGATCACTACTTCACTTGCCTAAGATGATGAAGCCCATAGCATTCGAGCTGAAGGCACGCATCCGAAGTTAGATCCGAAACTATGAAGAGCTCCTGCAGCTCATCACTAGTCTACAGGCTTCGCATGCAAGTGTATTCAAGAGTATGGATGTTGTTGTGAACACACATGTGATCCCATCTATTGGAACACTCACCTAGGTGAAGACAAAGGCACAAGTCCAAATAGAGCTTGACTCATACTTTGACGAGTTGATGTGCATAGCCACTACCCCAGACTTGTTGATCAGTGTAGACACCATGCACAAGTATGTTGCCGGTCTGGCCGTGCTGAAGACAATGATGCACATGATATCTGACGAGTTAGACAGAGGAGTCTGATCAATGTGCCTGGATGCTATGGAGGCAAGATTTAGGTTCTAGAAAGATACCACCTTAGAGTACATAAACACCATCGTGGACTACTGATCTTGGAATCAGTTTGCTACTGTCAACCACTGTGAGGATCTCAAAGAGTTGGTCTTCCAACAATTGTCTGAGTCATAGTGATGTCTTGCATGGATTTATCAAGCCATTTTGTCTCAGATGGGTACACGTGCATTGTAATTTAACATCTTGTCAAGTGTAGGTTCAAGTGTCGATAGTTGGATGTAACAGTTATAGAGTAGATGAAGAGTCATGAGGGTAGATGAACTGTCACAAAGGGGAATGTCAAGGGCCACCACATCCTTTGCTATAAATAGTCTCTCATAACTCATTGAAAAGGATTTTAAACAACCAAGCTTCGATAGGAGTATCTTAGATAGTATTGTAACACACCTTGGTTTCTCCACTGCACAAATCTAGTATATCTCTTTGGAGGAGCAGGCGGTTGTGGCTGTAACATTCCATCAGCGGAACTAGTGGTTGGAAATGGATAAATTGTATGGCTGGAACTTATACTTATTAATATAGCAGAGCCAACACATTTCATGCATATGTTGTATTGTATTCCAGCTATCTTGTTTACTCTAAATGACATATGTATTTTTTTGCTTATGCAAGCATGTATGGACTATTCTGTATAAGTATGTACGAATCTTTCTGAAATGTGTTGTTGGTTTAACCATCACTCTGGATTGCTCACTAACTTTCTTTCCAGCTTGTGATACATTTTCACTCGTGTGTTCCCTTCCAAGCTGCATACTATTACAGGTTCCAAGAGGTGCACTCACCTCACCCTTAGTGTGTTAGAACCTCTCATGCACCTTCCTTGACTTACTACAGCTATCATAACCTTGCTACCAATAGGGACATCTTACTTGCCTCTGTTCGAAAAAATGGTCAAGGCATTACTGTATGACCCACTGCCAGGACTCCTACACCAAATGGTCTGAGGTCTAATTGGGACTTCTTACCGGGAAGATCCTTTAACATGTTGGCAGGTCCAGCACCTTCAACAGGTTCTTATATGAGGGGAGGAAAGAGGGAAAATGGACTTAGAGAATATGGAATTAAGAGGGATGCCTCTATCTCTCTCATTGCAAGTGTGAAAAGTAGTGTCATCGATGGGGAGGCATCCACAACTTCTAAGCCCAAGTCTTTTAAGGATGCTCTCAACTCTGGCATTAGCTCCTAGACTCGAAAAGATCTATCTGGTCAAGATTTTGTGTTATAACAATCAAAGGATAACCATAATCTCGAGGTTAATGATGTAATGGCCAAGTTAAAGGTGGAAGATTATAAACGACGAGTGATTATCTACTAATTTAATGGATTTTGGTCCTTGGTACTTGCTCTTTAAGATTGGGTTCATAATAACTGGTCCCATAATGTAGATTTTATTTTGTGCTTGAGAGGATATTTTGAGTCCATTTGTAAAGATATGGAAGATCAAAAGAAGGTTTTTAACCAAGGTCCCTAGTTGTCAGGTTGCATTGGCCTTTCATTTCAACCATGGTTCTTGGGTTTAAATCCTCTCACCATGAAATATTTGGCTAATCTAGTATGGGTAAGCTTCTCAAACTTACCTATCCACTAGATCCAAAAAGATATCCTTGAAGATATTGGAGATTCATTTGGTCATTTCATTTAAATATGTAGAAATTAATGTGTAGATTCAAAACTGTTCATGAAGTTTACTAAATCACAAGACTTGAAGGTACTTTAAAGATCGACAAAAGTTAATTCACCATCTATAGCACAAATCATAGACATGAAAAAGGAAACATCACACATGTAGAAAGATTTATCTAGGGGAAAACAACTACTCAAAACCCCTTACTATATATATTGCATTAATCAGAGAATAAAGATTAAATTAATATGCTTGCTCAATCTTGAGCACAAACTGCAAGCGTATAGTCTATCCCTCTGCTTGACTGACTGACTTTGGCTAGAAATTAGCCAATTTTCAAGGCCTCCAAGCTCCTATTTCCTTGCACTATTACTCTAGGAAATTGGCCCCTATTATTTAGGAATTTCCCACTATTGAATTGCATAATTCCCTTACGTCCTTCCTCTAACTGCATGCACCACCTGTATACATTGGAATATGCTACAAGTGATAGTACACTAACTTAATATCCATATCAACTTGGTAACTCGAATTATCTGCACAAAAAAAATATTTTGGGTTGATTGATTGGTTAATTGGTTGATCAATTAGTGTGGTTGAAGTTCAACTTCCAAAGCTTAACCTCCACTAGTTCTTCTGACAGTTAGAACTAGTTTGACTAACAATAACTCAAATTAACTAAAACAGTTTTCTACAAATTAGCAATAAAACATATTGAACTGAAATCAAGATTCCCCAAATTTATTTAACTAAGTTAACTGAGTGACAATTTCCATACCTCAGTTAACTACCTCTAATATTTCTGCTAAAATAGAAATTCGAATTTTCTCTAGTTTGACTAGGGCAAAGTCAAACTGATATTTTCTCGCTGCATTTTAAACACTCCCTCTCGGTAAGAAAGGAATTATCAACCAATATTATCATGTACCTATGGAACTCGAACTTCCCTCTTGACAAGGCCTTTGTCAAAATATCAACATCCTATTCCTTTGTCAGAATGCACTGCAAAAACATAATCTGCCTTTGCACATAATCTCGTAGATGGTGATACCAGATATCAATATGTTTGGATTGATCTTGAAAAAACATGATTTTCAGATAGTTTGATGCAACTTTGATTATCACAATAAATCAAATTTGGATCCATCATTTGACCAAACAAGCCAACAAGTATCTTTCTCATCTAGATCGCCTCACATGCTGCCTAACTTGCAACCATGTATTCTGCTTCTACCAAGATGAGTGCCAAAGATATTTTCTCCCTATTATACCAAGAAACTGTTGCAGACCCAGCACTAAAAATTCCACCTGATGTGCTCTTCTAGTTTGATGGACTCCCTGCCCAATCTTCATCGGCTAATCCACATAGCTTCACTCCCTTTGCACATCTGTACCAAAGTCCAAACTTGGTAGTTCCTCTGAGGTATTGTAGAACATGCTTAGCTTCCCTCCAAAATAGTTTGGTTGGCCTAACCATTACTTGGCTCAGTTGGTTGACTGCAAAGTACATGTCTGGTTGTGTGTTCACAAGATACATGAGCGATCCCACCAACTGTTGGTAAACGGTTGCATCCACTACCTCACCTAAGTGGGATCCTCCTTCCTCCAGTTGGTCACTAGAGGAGTCTCCATGGGTTTTCACCTGTCCATGCAGAACTTCTGAAGTATCTCATTGGAATACTTGCCTTAAGAGACAAACAATTCCCCATCACCTTGCCATACTTCCAATCCGAGGAAGTAGTGCATGAGGCCCATGCCCTTGATCTCAAACTCTCTCGCAAGGTCCTCCTTGCATGATCTGATCAGTTGCTCATCTCTAGTAAAAACAAAGTCATCAAGATATAAAACAATAATCAACAATTTACCTTCTACCAAAATATGATATAGGTTTACATCCTGTTCAATTTTGGTGAAGCCCAAACTGGTGAGATAGATATCGATCTTGGTGTACCTAGCACAGGGTGCTTGGTTGAGGCCATACAATACTCGCTTGAGTTTGCACACATGGGATTCTTGATCAAAAGTCTCGAAGCCTTCTAGTTGCTCGATATAGTTGTCCTCCTCAATAACTCCATTGAGGAAAGTTGTTTTCACATCCATCTAGTGGATCTTCCACCCTATATGTGCAACCAAAGCAAGGATTAATATAATAGATTAGTACCTTGCTACAGGAGTAAATGTCTCCTCATATTCAATCCCCTCAACCTGAGAGTACCCCTTGGCCACATATCTGGCCTTGTACATTTCTTTGCTTCCGTTTGCTGCATGCTTCACCTTGAAGATCCATCCTAAGCCCACAACTGATTTGTCTTGTAGTCTTATGATCACTTCCAAAACATTATTCTTTACAATGGGTTCATACTCCTCCACCATTACATCTACCAATACTAGTTTCTCTATTACGTCCTCGAAATAGGATGCCTCAGTCTCTACTAGCTCAGATATTAGAGCCATGTAGTGAGTGTATTGATTTGGTGACCTTGTCTACTTGCGTTAATTTGAAGGATCACCCACATTCTCCCTTTCATCCTACAGAAGTATCTCAGCTTCTCAGGTCATTTTCCATCCTTCTCTGGATGGTTATGCCTTAGTGGATTTTTCCACTCTCTTCTCCTTAACTTATGGATGCTCCACAACATCTTGAGGCTCCTCCTTTGTCTTCATCAAATTTTACATCCCTTTGCACAATTTCCATTCTGAGGGATAAAAAGTACACATGATAGTAGTGGGGAGTTTCTGTGTAACCCACAAATACCCCCAATTATGTTGTCTGAGCTAGCTTCTTCCTTGATTCTTTGGAGAAATGGCAGTAAACAGAGGATCCAAAAATTATGAAGTGTGACACATCCAAATTTCTCCCTGAGAAATCCTCCTTTGGTTTGATCGTGCCAAGAATTCGATGAGGACTCCTATTATGAAAATAGACCATTGGGTTGTATGCTTCAGCCCACAAGTGTAGAGGTAGGCTTTGGTCATGCAACAATTCCCATGCTACTCCCACAATATTATGCTTCTTCCTCTCAACCACCCCATTCTGTTGTGGGTTGTGGGGTGTTGTCAACTCTAATCGAATGCCTTCTTTTTAATCAAAATTTTTAGTCTCATTCAACACGTACTCACCTCCATTGTCGCCCCTAAAAGCCTTCACCTTCTTGCCCCTTTCTTTCTCCACAAGTGCCTTAAACTCGAAGAACTCGGAGAAATTCTCATCCGTCTTTCGCATGAAGAAGATCCAACACTTACGTGAGAAGTCATAAAAAGAGATGACAAAATATTTGTGCCTAGCAGTCGAGCCTATCAATAAAGGTCCACAGACTTTAGAGTGGATCCTTTGAAGGACTACATGTTCTCTCCTATCCCGATCAGGGAAAGTGGCTTTTGTGTACTTCCCCAAGGTACACCCTTTGCATGTATCCTACTACTCTAGTGCTCCTTTGGGGAGGCCTATGGTTATCTCTTGCATGATCTTCAAAACGCTATGATTTAAATTGCCAACTCTTTTATGCCAAAGTTCACTGACATCTCAACTCTGCACCTTCTCTTCCTTTGTGCTCAATGCAACACAATCCTCCACAACTAGATTGTAGAATTTCTTCACACAAACCCCAATATTCTTCACCTGTCCCGTGGCTATGTGTCTCAGAAATTCATTTCCTTTGTGAAATATCACATCATAATCATGTTATTCCAAAACTGCAAAGGAGACAAGATTTTTCTTTAGACCTAGAACAAACATCACATCCTTGAGTTTGAGAGGGTAGCTTGATTCCCTTTGAAAGGTGACTATACCAATCCTGGTCGCACTATACCTTCCATTATCTTCCATATGGATGTGCATCTGTAGATCCTTGTCCTCCAAACTACTAAAAAAATCTATATTCCCTGTCATATGGAACGATACACCATTTTCCAGGTACCACATGCTTCCCATCACTATTATGGCCATGCATGCAATGAGAGTAAATTCAAGATCAAA
Organism: Pinus taeda; assembly: GCA_000404065.3. NCBI lineage: Eukaryota > Viridiplantae > Streptophyta > Pinopsida > Pinales > Pinaceae > Pinus > Pinus taeda. The sequence continues at coordinate 66,803 of APFE031756357.1, read as the reverse complement.
CTATGAAGCCAAAGGTTCACCTGTGACTCCTCCAGAGGTATTCTTACTTGTCTTCTTATGTGGATACTTTGTGGCATAGCGCATGAACTCATGACTGTGAAAGCACTTGATTCTAGACAAGTATTTCTTCTTTCCACCTTGACTCAATTATGCTTTGGATTGGGATTTCTTCCCTTTCTCTTTCTTTTCCTTTCTAGCAAAGGCATAGTTCTCCCCATCCTCGCCCTTGGTTGAAGTCTCATCTCTGGTATTCCACCTTATTTCCTCATGTTTCAGGTTGGACCATAAGCGCTCCCAACTTGGTAATTTCTCCCTACCATTTATCGAATCTTGATACCCATGCTAGCTCTTGGGAAGGCCGTGAATCGCTAGAGCTAACAAGTCTTCTTCAGGGACATTAATGTTGACCCCACCAAGTTCATCATGAAATTGTGTAAACCTTCTCAGATATTGTGAAATTGTGTCATTCTTCCGAATCTTGATACTCCAAATATTGTCCTTGAGTGCCAGCTTCCTATGTTCACTACTATTCTTAAGAAATTCTATCAATGCTTTCTACATCATGAATGAAGTCTCTTTTCCATGGATATTTGAGACAATATGATCATGTATTCTCTCCAATATGATTCTCCTCATCTTGGCCACATCTTTCTTCCACCAAGAAAGATTCTAGGCATGAGATGCTTGGGGTTTTGCTACATCTGTCTTGATTTATTCTAGTAGCCCATTGTCATCTAATACTACCTCCATGTGGTCCTTCCATCAAACAAAGTTTGAGGTTCCTTCTAAGGCATACTCTAGTTTGAGTACATTGAAATCCATCTTCTTAGTCCTAAAGAAAACCTACAACATTGATCTTCAAATTTGATCTTCTTGCAATGACAAATTTGAAATCTCTGCTCTACAGGGATTCCAACTCTGATACCATGTATAAATTAATGTGTAGATTCAAAAATGCTCATGAAATTTACTAAATCACAAGACTTGAAGCTACTCTACCGATCCACAAAAGTTAATTCACCATTTAGAGCACAAGTCATAGACATGCAAAATGAAACATCACACATGCGCAAATATTTATCTAGGGAAAAGGAACTAGTGAAAATCCCTTACTATCTATATTGCATTAATTAGAGAATATAGATGAAATACATATGCTTTCTCAAGCTTGAGCACACCCTAAAAGTGTATAGCATATCCCTCTTCTTGCTTTACTGACTCTAGCCAACATTTAGCCAATTTTCAAGCCCTCTAAGCTCTCATTTCCTTGTGTTGTTCCTATGGAAAATTATTCCTATTAGTCAGGAATTTCCCACTATTGAATTGTGCAGTTCCCTTAGGTCCTTCCTCTTACTGCATCTACCACCTTTACACATTGGAATATGCTACAAGTGATAGTACATTGCCGAAATCTCCATCTCAATTAGGTAACTTGAATTCTCTGCATGCAACAATTATTTTAGGCTTCTTGATCAATTAACTGGTTGATCACTTAGTGTGGTTGAAATTCCACTTCCACAACTTGACCTCCACTAGTTCTTCTAACAGTTAGAACTAGTTTAATGGACGATAACTCAAATTAACTAAAATAGATTGCTACAAATTAGCAACTAAACATACTGAACTGAACTCAAGCTTCGCCAACTTGAATTATCTGAGTTGACTGAGTGATGAGTGCCATGTCATCTCAGTTAACTACGTCCAAGATTTATGTTGAAATAGAAATTCAAACTTTCTCTAGTTTGAATGTTGAGGTGGACGTTAGTGAAGGATTACTAGAGAGAATCATTCTTATGTGCAATGGTAAGGAGTATATGCAATCACTAGACTAGGAAAATATAACTTTAAAGTATACAATTTTTCAACAACTAGGGCATCCTTAGAATTCATGTCCCTCTTCTAAAGGGACTTTTTCTACCTAGGATCCAAAGAAAAGTAGTCGCGGATGCTGGAGTTTGAAGGTAGCAACAGCCCCAAGAATTCTACAAATTAGAAGAAGGCTCTCAGAAATAGAATACATGTATTGACAACTCAACTTATCTAATTCCAGATTAGCCCTCAAGGTAGCAACAGCCCCAAGAATTCTACAAATTAGAAGAAGGCTCTCAAAAATAGAATACACGTATTGACAACTCAACTTATCTAATTCCAGATTAGCCCTCAGTGACACAACCCTATCCCTCTACAAAAGAGAACCTTTTAGTAGAGGAGAACCTTTTAATAAAGAACAATGAAAGATAATCATCTATGAATGCGCCTACAATTAGCAGCCAAAAGTGCAACCATGAGTCACTCAGAAAGTAAGAAAGAGATAATGAACAAATTACTTAGAATGTGAAAAAGAGATAACTAAAAAAACTATAAATCATTCTCGTATTTAATCCTAGAAATGTAAAATTTTCACATTCTTAATTTAATATATTTTTTGAAAATAATAAAATTATATATATATATATACCCCAATCCATTTAATATGCTAAACCAAGTCATGATTACCATTACTAATAAATATTTTATAGATATTTATAAATCTTTAATTATTTAAATTTATATTTTTATAAAAATATTTATATTATAATTTAATAAAATAATTTAATTTTAAAAAATTAAATTAAATTAATTTAAATTTATATTATTTTTTAGAGTGTAGTTTAATTATTTAATTTATATTTTATAAAATATTTATATTATAATTTAATTTAAAAAAATAATTAAATTAATTTAAATTTATATTAATTTTTAGAGTGTAGAATAATTAGAAATAGGATTTATTTAATTAAACAAAATTAGTAAATTCAAACTTCAATTTACTCATATCTACTGGAAATACTCGAATGTATTGCTAAAGCACTGAAACCTTAATTCACTAATATATATTTTAAGTAGGAACAATAATAAATACCTAATAATGTATTGTTAAAACAATTTAATAATATATATTTTAGGTAATTACAATAATAAACACCTAATAATTATAATGGTTAACAAATAGGAACCCTCAACCAATTTATTTTTTAATTACTTAAAGTAAGAAAAATATTTTTATAAATAATTATTATTTAATAATATGACTTAATTATTACTTAATAATATTACTTTGTTGTTCTAATAGGTATTTTATAGGTCAGTATCAGGGTGATGTGCGATTCAATCTATGTTTAATATGGCATAGATATGTGTCTTTTTAAAATAAAAATGGAATATTTTTTAGATAGAAAAGAAATGAGAGCTATAATAATAAAAAAAAATAATATGTATGTTTAATTATTTCCAGTTAAAAAAATTTATAAAAGATCAATAACCCCAACCTTACTATGATTATTCAATTTGTTGTTGATATTACAACCTAATAAGGTAAAAATATTTTGCTAACTCTGAATTATAAATAAAATATTTAGATGTATGGTCATTCAATTTGTTGTTGATATTAAAACTTAATATAGTAAAAATGTTTTATTAGCTGGCACTTATAGATGTCTAATAATGTAATATAATATAGTATCAATTTTAAAAAGAGATCAAGTAATTAGAAATTAAAGAAAATATGAATAATATGTTTAAACTTTATACTTATCAAAAATATTTCAACACAAAATTTAAATTATATCTATCTATATATACTATATCTATATCTATATCTATATCTATATATTATATATATATAATAATATATATAATAATAAAATTTAAAGTAGTATGTAGTAAATATTCAATTTAAAAAAAAAAAAGTAATTGAAAGTTAAGAACTAAAATAAAAAATGGGGCACTTCATAATAAGAATAATAATACTAGGGAGATGCGTAATTCATTCCATTCTTAATATAAAATTAATTTGTGAGATTTAAAAATATTCATAATAATAAAATGTTTCAATGTGGGTCATTAATAAAATATTTTAATATGTGGTTTATACTTAAAAATATGTGGATAATAAAAATAATCATTTTAATGTAGACAATGTAATCTATTGGCAGAATATTTCAATGTACATGTTATGTAAAATATTGTAATGCCAACTATATATATTTTAAAAAAATATGTATTTAAGTAGTTTAAGTATTTTACATTTTTATTATGTGTTTTTTTTTTGTCAATTTTCCTTGAAATTCAACAAATATATTTTGGACTTATAAGATTAAATTATATAATTATATAGCAGTAAAAATACAATTTAAATAATGAGAAATTACATATTATATATATGTATAAAAAGAATTACTATAAATTAATTGGAATTTATTTATATGTATAAAAAACTACTATAAATTGATTAAAATTGATTAATAAATAAAATAGATACCATTTTTTTCCAAAATTTGTGCTCAAATTTATTTATGAGTACATGCTATTTCCATGATAAGATAAATTGTCCATATTTAAAGTTGGTGGGAAAGAATTTGAGAATTTAGTTAGTATAAGAGAAAAATGGGGGTGACAAGTGAGTAAAGATTAAAAAGTCTATGAATTTTCTTTGATTTGTGTTGGGAAGATTCTACACTAAATAATCTTTATTTGAATTTAAACTCTAAACTCTAAACCCTTACGATGAAAAAAATATGTACTTAACAACTACAATCAGTCCAATATATAAAATACAATCAGTCAAATATATAAAATACAATAACAAGGAAAGTTAAACTGTCTCTCTTAAATCTTAAGAAGTTCAAACCCATACTAGTTGAACCACCCCCTTACCCTCCCGATTACAGATATTGGATCTGATAATGACACAACAATTTTATAAATTTGTGGATTGCAGAGAGGAATGAGCCGTGCACAAAATGATGAAGTGACATTGCAAGAGTCCTATAGAGAATTCGCATAAACAACTATGAACTGTAGAGTCCCCAGGAGTGATTAACAACAGTTATTCCTCCATCAACAACCAGGTTATGCCTGCTAACATACTTAGCCTCGTTGCTCTCCAAATACAGCGTGGCCTCCGCAATATCCTCCGCTTTAAGTGTCACTCCCTGTAAGTTGGCGAGGCTCCCGAAGAAGGCCTCTACTGAGGAGGCATCGTCCATTTTTAGGCTCTGGACTGCAAGAGGGGTAGCCACACCATAAGGAGAGACAATATTGACTCTGATGCCATACTTCCCAAGCTCAGCTGCTCCATTCTTTGTGAGCCCTATCACTGCATGTTTGGAGGCGGCGTATGAGTATGAATTACCTCCTCCTATTATCCCCGCAACGCTGCCCGTGGAGATTATGGTGCCCTTCTTCCGCGGAATCATCACGCGGGCCACGTGCTTAATGCCCAGCATCACTCCTCTCACGTTTACCTTCATTACTCGATCGAATTGCTCCATGTTGTACTCCGTTACGCTCTTAACCAGAGCGGTGGGGGCAGTTCCTGCGTTGTTAAACATGATATCGAGCAGCCCGTATTTCTTGATGGCCAAATCCACCGCAGCGCTGACTTCTTGCTCTTTGCTCACATCGCAGTGCACGTAAATGGCCGGGGGTGAAAGGGATTCGGCCAGAACTTTGCCGGTTTCATCTGCAATGTCTGTGATTATGACTCTGGCTTCGTGCTTTGTGAAGAGCCGAATGATGGCTTCTCCTATACCCATTTCCCCGCCCGTTATTATTGCGACCTTGCCCTCCAACCTACTTCAAAAATTCATTGACCAGAAATTTTACCAGAGAGGATGATTTATACCAAAAACACAAACACATTTTTTCCTGGATTTGTCAAGTGATATGTGTTTATCTGGGCTTGATTTTGAGAAACAAGAACTCAGGGCATCATTTAACTTATCGAAATCACCAGTGGATCAACACCTAGGCGAATCTGACTAGATTTTAGCTTGTCTTAACCCTTCTTTAACTTATCAAAATCACCATTCAATAGCTTGTCTTATCCCTTCCTCTAGCACTAGCACAACAACTTCTTTTCTTCTTTAAAATTCTATAAAATTCTAGCCGCACTAAAAAAAACCATTCTCAACTGATTATGCTAATAAGACTAGAAAACAAACCTAAATTCAATAATAAATTCACAAAATTTAATCCTCCATTTATAGTATCATATTACCTTCGCTCCGATCCGTGCAGTGAGCACATATTGTCAGCAGCTCCATTAAATTCTTTGTTAGACATGACTGGGTAGCAAACTCAGATAATTGGATGATGCAAAAAAGAAATGAGCCCCAGATTGTAGAAAACGAGTAACACCAGCTCAGTAATATTGGGCAGAAGCAAGGCCTAGCTAGGTCTGCTTATTATAGCCTAGAAATAATTATTTTTCCGTCACAACTCCCTCAGATTATTTTAGTCAAAAACCTAAATCGTCCGGAAAAGGCCTGGACAACTTTTATAACTCGGTGACACCACCTTAGACGAGTCGGGAAGGCCCCGTTCAACTCTAAAAGCGTTGATCAAAATTTTTCTGTCAGTGATCCAGGTGGATATTGGTGGCCACCTGCCAAGTCCACCTGGACCCCCACCATTGTCTTTCTCATCATTTTCAGTTTCCTTAATTGTAGCACAACTTACTATTTTTAGCAGTTTTTCGGGTCCTGAACTTCTGGAGCCGTTTTGAGGCCCTAAACGACATTTTTTGGGGAATCCGGGGGCAACATGGGTCCATGCAATGAACCCATGTTGCCCATTCTAACAATGATAGTGCTCGAATAGATCTTTCTAATGAGCTATTGTACGCGTCAAACGGAGATCATATGCTAAAGTTACGACCCCGGGAAGTTGATGTACCAACTTACCCCCAAACGGGGCCCACAGTTTGGCGTTTCATCTCCTAGGGTTAGGTTTTGGAATGTGAAGGGTTTTTCATTGTTTCTCAACAATAAATAGGCCTTCGAGCCTCATTGTAACATAGTTCAGAGGCTTCTAGCCATCACATCTCTTCTCAGAGATAAGCTACCATCGCCCTAGCTACTTTATTTCCATTTCTGATTGTAAGCATGTTTCAGTATTTTCCATTAATGAAATGAAGTATTATTTCAGCTGCATATTTGTATTTATGGTTATCTCTGTGATTTGTTGCGTTCCTGTTTAAATCCGGATCACTTCTATAGTGCTGAGAGTCTCTTGCCTTCAAGAAATCAACCACCTTTGTTGATTCTTTCTATAGGTATTTAATTCATTTCTTTCTTGATTAGGTTTCGTTTAGTGGCATTGTCTTTCTGGACATTTTTTTATTCACTTTTTTAGGTTTTTCCATCAAAAATCATTTTTCTCTCGCATAGAGCTTTTATGCATTTCCACTTTTAACATATTTCTCTCACTAAACAACTTAATGGATCTTTCTTTCTCATCCATTAAGCTCACCTAGAATTCTTATCATGAAGGCATGACAAACATCTCATTTCTAGATTTCTCGTTCACAATTACATACATCTCATTTATTTATTAATAAATATTAATTTACATATTTATTCCAATATTCCTCATGGTTTTTCGGTCCATTTTATCCAATATAGCTCAGCCAAACGAAAGAGTGTTGTAACAAACAACTGAGGGATATTAAAGTAAATTCCAGCTTAGAGTTGTTATAGCAAGTATCTCATTTTTTTTTTCAATTATTTTTTCTTTGGACAATGAATATTTAATTAATATAATATTGAATTTTTTATTTATTTAAACTAGGTAACATAGATCTTCAAAAAATTTATTTAAATTTTGCTTTGAATTTTTTTGAATTTTTTAGGGTTTAAACATCAATTAATTCCCTTTTCACATTATAATTATTTTGTCATTTTAAAATTGATATGGAATTATATGAAGCCATGTGATATCGAAATATTTTATTTGATATCGAAATATTTTATTTATGGCTCGGAGTGATTGAAATATTTTAACTACATTAGTTTGTAATATCAAGAAATATTTCACAAACCATACTGAGGTTTTCATTATTTATGTTTTAAAATATTTTCAATTTAAAAAAAAAAAACAATTAACATGCATATTCATATTTTTTTTATTATAGCTCACATTTCTTTTCTATTTAGAAAATATTTTATCTTTATATTAAGAGGACACATGTCAACTTTATATTGAGCATGCACAAAATGACACGTTTCCCTCATACTAAATTATAATGATTATGTTAATTTAGAAATATATACAATTAATTAAAAGGTAGAATTAAACCTTTAAATTATAATACGAAGACTTATAAATTTATTTTAGTATAATTATATGATGGAGATGTGTGATTATGTCCATGTTCAATTTAAAGTTGACACATATCCGATTTCAAATAAAAATAAAATATTATCTAAATAGGAAAGCAATATTGACTATGATTAAAAAAAATCAATAATATCAACCTTAGTGTGTTCACTGAATTTGTCGTTGATGTTATAATACAATGTGATTAAAATATAATTGAATTTTCCTTATGACATAATATAATTTCATGCCAAATTTAAAAAGAGATAAAGCAATTAAAAGAAAAAAAAAAGGTGCGAGTAGGATATTTAAAAATTATACTCTTAAAAAATATTTAAGTTAACTACTTGAAGATATATGTTAACTACTTTTTGTTGATATCAACATGACATATATCTATATATATAAAAAAGAAAATGTTAAAAAAAATATTTTTATATTATATAAAAAAATATTCAATTCTTAATATAAACTTAACATGGTATTTATAAATATTCATAATAACAATAAAACTCATTTTGAGTCATAAATAAAATGTTTTAATACTAAGAAATTATGTAATAACAATTTCAAGATATTTACTTTATATAATGTTCAAAAATACAATTTAAACAATAAAAAAAATACATATATAGAGAGAGAGAGTAAGAGAGAATTATTACAAATTCTTTGGAATCTATTAAGGGATGAGAGAGATGCAACCTTTTTTTTTTAAATTTTGCACTCTAAAAGAGTTTTGCACTTGAAGACATTTCATCCCTTTTGGGACATGCTAGATCATTCTTTAAGATGGTTCTATATTGGTTATTAATTATAGCCTTGAGGGTTAGCTCAATTAGTTGAGTACACATTGTTAAAGGAATTTCTTCTTAAGAGGTCATAACATCAATTCTCCTAACACCCTCGGGCCTAGGCTATATGGTTGAGTTGATATAAAAAAAATATAATAGTTATTAATATTACTTTAATAACAATGTTGTAAAATTCTTTAATTTTTTAGTGTAATTCATTTGGTAAAACATGTAAACATTTTAAGTAGAAGTTTATGAGATCTTGATTAAAAATAATAATATTATCATTAAAAAAGAAAAAGAAAAAAAAATAGAAGCCAAAATCTTTTGAAGAAAGAAAATTTGTTTTTGTCTTTAAAACTCTATTATCATTTAACTTAGAAATTGTAAAAATAATAACACTATGGTGAAAATAAAAGACAATAATAATATAAATTATTTAATATTAAAAAGATTAACATAAAAGATTAAAATATATCAAATTAATAAATATAAATAAATTTAATTAAAATACTACTTCATGTCAGTTTAATTTTAATTTAATTAGAAATTAATTATAAATAAAAGTGAACAATTTTTTTTAACTAATAAAAAATAACACAACTTAATATTTTATAAAATAACATCAGAGATTTAATACATATTTTTATTCCCAATCTCTTTTATTTCAAACTTTTCCCTAATGGGTGGGAAAAAACCAAGTGGGCCATTAATTTCTGGTCACTATGGGCCATTAATTTCTGGTTTTCTTGTTTTGTTTGGTTCTTCTCTATGTTGTTATGTTTGCACGTGAAGGTCACTAAATGTAGTAGATTAAGAACTCAGACATTTTTAAATGATACCATCTTTCTCGTCACTATGAACCATTAATTTCAGGTTTTCTCGTTTTCTCACGTTCTTCCCTATTTTGTTATGTTCGTACCTGAATGTCAATAAATGTAGTACAAGTGAGAACTCAGAAATTGAGCATCCCGGATATAATCGTTTTATAAATTAATAAAAATAAATTAATCTATACAAGGCCCTGAACGAGGGAGACCGGTATTTTCTGGCGGTGATCTTCAGATTCGAGCTTGGCTTTCACTGCACACTGTGAACACTGCACTGCATGTCCAGTTCACCACTGCGAACGATGCTTCTAATAATTCAAAGCTTTGTGAGGGATAATTAACATCCATTTGCATTTTCCTATTTTGTTGAATATTTTATATTACAGTATTGCTTTTGTTGCCATGGTAGAGTGAGGGAAATGATAGTTGAATTCCTTAGGGAAACTTTTATGCAGTGATGAACTGACTATAATAAAAATTAAATATCAATAATCTTAACTTTACTATGTTCACTTGATTATAATACAATGTAGTTAAAATATATTTCAGTTTGATTTCCTTATGACATAATATAATTTTATAGCAATTTTAAAAAGAGATAAAGTAATTAAAAGAAAAGGAAAAAATGTGAGTAAAATATTTAAACATTATACTCTTAAAAAATATTTAAATAAACTACTTGAAGATACATGTTAACTACTTTTTGTTGATATCAATTTGACATACAATATATAATATATAAAATGTAAAAAGAAAATGTTTAAATATAATAAGAAAAATATTCAATTTTTAATATAAAATTAACATGGTATTTATAAATATTCATAATAATAATAGAATTCATTTTGAGTCATAAATAAAATGTTTTAATAGAAAAAATCATGTAATAACAATTTCAAGATATTTACTCTACATAACATTCAAAAATACAATTTAAACAATAAAAAATTACATATATATAGAAGAGAGAGTAAGAGAGAATTATTACAAAATCTTGGAATCTCTCAAGGGATGAGAGGGATGCAATTTTTTTTTTTTTTTAAGTTTTGCACTATAAAAGATGTTTGCACTTGAAGATATTTCATCCCTCTCGGGACATGCTAGATCCTTGCTTAAGTGGATCTATATTGGTTATTAATTATAGCCGGGTTAGTTCAATTGGTTGAGTCCACATTATTAAAGAACCTTTCTTGTGAAGACGTCATAACTTCGATTCTCCTAACACCCTCTGGCCTAGGCCATATGGTTGAGTTGATAGAAATGATCTTGAATCATATAGAAAAATATAATAGCGATTAATATTATTTTAATAACAATGTCATAAAATTCTTTAATTTTAGTGTAATTCATTTGGTAAAACATGTAAACATTTTAAATAAAATCTTATGAGGCCTTGATTAAAAAAATTGTTATGCTGCATTTCATTAAAAAAAAAAAATAGAAACTAAAATGTTTTAAAGAAAGAAAACTCTATTATCATTTATCTTAAAAACTATAAAAATAATAATACTATTGTAAAAATAAGAAACAATCATATAATACAAATTAGTTAATATTAAAATATTTAACATAAATATTACAATATATCAAATTAAAAATATAATGAAATAAATTTAATAAAATATTTATTTTATTTAAATTAGAAATTAAATATAAATAAAATTAACCAATGTTTTTAACTAAATAATTATATATATATAAAATATTATATAAATATTATTTTATTTAAAACAAAAAAATATTATTAATAAAACATACCACAACCTATTACTTTATAAAATAACAATCGGAGATTTACATAATAACTATAAATACATATTTTTATGCCCAATCTGCTTTATTTCAAACTTTTTCCTTATAGGGTGGGAAACAACCAAGTGGGCCATTAATTTCTGGTCACTATGGGCCATTAATTTCAGGTTTTCTTGTTTTCTTCGGTTCTTCTCTATGTTGTTTTGTTTGTACTTGGAGGTCAATAAATGTAGTAGGAGTGAGAAATCAGAAATTTTGAAATGGTACCATCGAGGATATAATTTTTTATAAATTTATAAACTAGCAGTTGTCTTAAAAAGTACTTAAAAAGTACAAAGAGAGGCTCATAAAATTGTTAAATTGGAATTGTTGAATTAGAAAAAATGTAGTTTGGTTTGAAATAATAACTTTTATATTAGATTTAGATTGTTTACATTTACATATACTCTTTGGTATGGATATCATTTACTTAGATTTTGTTTTTCCAACATTATTTAATAGTAAACCAAAAAAATAGTCTATGACATATTTTTTTTAATCTAAATCAATTATTTTTGGGAGATCTTTGCCACAAATCAAAAAATGTTTTTTAGTGTAGTTGGGATAGTTGGGATTTGAAAAACGTTTACTTCGTTAGAATAATTAATATTAATATAATAATTTTACAATCTAATTAAAATTAAATGTAAAAAATGAGTATTAAATAAACTCAAAAATTATTAGTATATATGTTAATAGACTTTATATTATAATATAATATATATATAGATATTACAAAGTCGGTTGCTTGTATTAGTTGCTGAAAAAAATATGGGAGTCAGAGCTCCTCAGATGCATTAGGTGTTGAAGGCAGCCTAAATCAAAGGAGTTACAAAACACATCTCTCTCCTTGATCTTGCTCCTAGTTCTCTTTCGAAAACTATCTAGACTACTATAGATTCTTACATATTGAAACAGTAAAATTAAACATTTGCAAAACATTTTAATCTATTTCTATATGACTGATATGCCTTGCAGTTGATTGCTCCTGTTTTTCGTCCCCTGCTACCTGCTTGGCGCTTGATGAGCTTGGGGCTGCATTGTTCCATTTATCCATCATATATTTCAAGATTGAGATTGACTCTTCCGCGTGACTGCATTTGTTTGATAAATGGCTGAACTGTTCATGGAGTGAAGCAACTCTGTGCAGGAAGAGGTCTATTTCTGCACGATATTTGTCATTGAGTATGCGGTTCTAGTCTTCGATTCTATTCTCCAGAATCCTCTGCTAGTTCTCAAGAATGCGCTGTTGAGCCCTAACTTCTTCCAGTTCAACTTGTAGTTCTATGCAATGTAAACAGTCTTCACTGCATCCCATAACTTTTGTTGTAGCAGGAAAGAATAACAGACATGGGAAAATAGAAAAAGATGGACAAGAATAGGAGATCACAATGCGGGGTGCTGAGATTTTCGGAGCCAAAAGCCACAGAAGAGGGTCGCAGAGTGACAACGCACTGAAATGAACTGAGGGGCCAAAGCTCACAAGGAGACAGAGTCGAGGGAGCCAAAATGAAGCTCTGAAAGTGGCGAGAGCAAGAAAAGGATAGTTGCGCTGAGAGCCAATCAATAGAGGTCTACCCGGAAGAGGGCGACAGAGGGACGGGGCGGAGAAAGCCCAAAAGAGGGCTCGGAACCTCTTGACTACAGAGGCAATGATAAGAGCAGCGAAGAAAAAAATAGAGTGAGACGATGAAGAGATGGAGTGGGAAGGGACATATATAGGAAGACTAAAGGGAGCGAAAGAAGAAGGAGGGAAAGCTAGTCACGGGAGAGATGAGGCGATCTTGAGGGAGGCATGAGGAGATCGGAGGCCAGTCTTGGGAAGCTCGTGAGGCTGGATTGAAAGGATAGGTGCTGGCGGGACTGATCATAATGACAAGATTACAAGGCACGTGAAATCTTTGCCAAATCCTTCTGAAGATTGTGTTTTTGTTGGAAACTTGAGAAACCTAATTCCAATCCTCTCTGATGGAGCTGACCAATTTTGTACTTAGATGAATGATGCGGATCATGGTAAGGGCTGGTGGGATTCCTTGGTGTTGCAGTGCAAGTTGTCGGGTGACCTGTCACATGCTTTGTTCGCATAACCGTGGGCCTACCTGTTGAGATTGCAGAGAATGTGGAAGTATTGTATATCATCCATTGTTTGGTGTAGCAACTGATTATGCTTGTTGATCTACTGTAGATGAATATTGGGCAAATCGTTTTGGTGGACCATGAGGTGGATGACAACGGAAGAATCCCCAAAGATTTTTTCCGATCTTATCCCCATTTTTTTAAACTGAATTAGACCCGGATACAGCGCTAACGCTTCAGCTCTATTGTTCAAAGCCTTCCCTAGACCCCACTCATAATGGAGGATGTGTTCCCCATTGGCATTGATGATTAGTCCCCCTACTCCAGCTATGTCGGGATTGGACTTGGACGCCCCATCGAAAAATAGATAAAAGCAGTTGCAATTTTGGATCCAATTAGTGAACTCTTCCTCTTTTAATCTGAGTTTCCATGAACTTATTTCTACCCTGCTCTGTGCCTCCTTCATCCTGCCTTTCTGCGCATTGTAATTTTTTTCCAGTATGTAACTTATGAAGTATCATTCTTCCACACTATACTTCATTGCATCTGTATTCCCTGTAGTCTTGACTGAGATAGTTTCAAGGGAAAGACTCTTAGCCTTGTTGTAGATAATTCTTGTTGTTGAGTTCTTGTCTTGAAAAAAACTTTGATTCCTTACTAGCTAGATTCACCATAGCAAGGTGTAAGGGAGAGTGTTCCATACTCTCCTGGCAACATTTTCTCCAATTTGGATTGTCTCAGCTATGGATTGCTGAGAGTTCCAAGTTAAATTACCTGTGGTAGACAGCATTTTCTAGCAATCAATAGCAAAGGGATATTCTACGAATAGGTGGTGCATAGTTTCTTTAGCTTTGCAGCAGTTGGGGCATCTGGATGGGCCATTGATGCCTCTTTTTTTAAGGTTATCCGCTGTTAAGATTTTTCCTTTTAACAGAAGCCATATAGCAAATTTTATTTTTGGAAACACTTCCGATCTCCAAACTATTTTCGAGGGGTTCCATAAATTCACGGGGAAGGTGTTGTTGCATAAAAATTGATGGCCTGCTTTGACTGTGTAGCTTGTTCCAGTTGAGTCCCAACGGAATCCATCACTCTCATTTTTCTTGATGGGGGATTTATTGTGCAAGAGGGTCTGAAGATAGATTAGATTGTGATTTAACTCACTGGGAATTTCCGGGAAGGTCCATCGTGTCCAAATATGGGAGAAGGGATCCCAGCTGGAGATTTGAGCTAGGTGATGGATACCCCTGTTGTTGAGAAACTTAATGATGGGGCTGTCTTCTTGATGCATGTTTATGGGTTGTTGTCCCATGATTCTATATGTTTGGTATGTTGGATTCAAAGAGTTTCTACCTGGGGTAGTTGAGGTATTTTTTCTCTAGCACCCTTTTCCACCATGATGAGGGTCCCCTGACAAATCTCCATATAATTTTCACACCAAAGGCTAGATTCAAGAATTTTGGTGATCTAATACCTAGGCCTCCTCTTTCTTGAGTTTGGATAACCTGTTTCTAGCTTGGTCGTTTTTCCCTCCTTGCCAAAGGAAGTGGCGTAAAACAACTTCCAATTTGTGATGGAAAATGGCAGGAGCATGATGAAGGGAGAAGCGAGGTGATACCTAACTTAAGGAGAATAAGGCGACCTACTGGGTTGAGCCACAGTGAACCCCATTGCTGCACCTTCCTCTTAACCTTGTCAATAATTTCATTCCACGTTCCAGCCTTCAAAGGACCTAGACTCACTGGCATACCCAAATAAGAGAAGTGAGTACAGTCCAGATTGCATGTGACACCAAATATATTTGCAAAGCTATGGATAACCTCATTTGAAGAATTCCATCCATATATACAACTTTTGAGTTGGTTGACCAATCCTCGAGAGTACCCCATAAATTGGTCCAGAACTTTCTTGAATCGCCTTGCTATTGTGGTGGAGGCTCCTCCAATTAACAAAGTATCATCAACAAACTGTGAATGATTGATGTTCTTGGCTCCACTCCTGAATTTGATGCCAGTTATAAGCCCCACTCTTCGATTGTGATCTAGAACTCGACTGAAATATTCTGCCATGAGAATAAAAAGATAGGGCGAGGGGGGCAGCCCTGTCTCAGACCCCAAGAAGACTGGAATGCTTCACCAGGTCTACCATTGATCAGGGGAGAAATCCAGGGTCCATACATGCAAGCAACGATGATGTTAATGAAGTGTGTCTCGAGTCCCATCTTTTTTAAGACAACAATAAGGAAAGATTGCCTAACTCTGTCGAAGGTGTTTGCTAGGTCAAGCTTGAGGACAAATCATTTTTTCCTTCCTAGAGAGGATCGAAAGAATGGCTTCTTGAACAAGGAGGATTGAATCAGTGATTTGCCTGTTAGGCAAGAAGCCTCCTTGATTTTCAGAGATCAAGGAGGAAAGGAGGGGTTTAAGTCTAGTGGCTAGAATCTTGGACAAAATTTTGTAGGATGCGTTGCAGAGGGAGATGAGTCTGAATCCGGAGAGAGAAGATGGTCAATTTTCTTTTGGGATGAGGACAAGGAAGGTGGCATTAGTGTACCCTCCAATTTTCCCTTTCCTTTTAGTCCATCGAATCATCTTGACCAAGTCTCTTTTAATAAGATTCAAGAACCTCCTATAGAAGCAGATGGGGAATCCGTGAGGTCCTGGCGCCTTATCAGGGTGTAGATTCCAAATTGCTCTTTTGATTTCCTCTTCCTCAATTTCCTTGTTGAGATTGTCATTCATTTCCATTGTGATTCCTTTGGGTGAATGCTGGAGAAAGTCAGAGTAGTCTTTTTCCCTTTTGGTTTCAGATAAGAGGTCGTATAATGCTTGGAGGCTACTTTCCTTATGGTCTCTTGGGTGCTGTGCAAATTTCCTTCATTATCCAGGATTGTGCTGACATTATTCCTGAGCTTTCGAGCAGTGGCCTCTTTGTGAAAATAGGTTGTATTCCTGTCTCCTTGGAGCCATAATTTTCTCGATTTTAAGAGCCACTGATTTCCTCCTCCCTATTAATGTGACTCAATTGTGCGTATAATACATATTCTTGCTCCTTGGTTTGTTGCGTTAGGCCATGTTCTTCGATCCTTATTTGTACACTCTCCAATTCACTCTTGATTTTCTTTTTGACTTTCTCTGGCTCTTGGTAATTTTTCTTAGCCCATTCCTTTATAACCTGTTTGACTCTTTTTAGCTTGGTTTCCCAGATGAAGCCTGGCAAGCCCTCTACATGATGGATCCAAGTTTTCTGGACGATGTGTTTTAGCTGCTAGAATCCAATTCCAAACGGGACTATTATTAAAAGGATTAGGCCCAAGAGGACAGTGTGCTTCTAGGGTGAGAGTAATGGGATAATGATCATAGGCTGAGGTGTTGAGGATGTTGGCGTATCCTATAGTGAAGGATGGGAGGTACTCAATGCTGACTAAAAATCTATCAAGCCTTTCCATTATGTTACCAGTGCCAATCCTTCGATTACTCCATGTCTACCTGCAATTTTTGGGCACGACATCAACTAGCTCGTGTTCTTGAGCGATGACCTCTAGACGGCCTCTAAAGTGATATGGGATGAAGGATCCTCCCATTTTTCATTGGCATAAAGGACCAAATTGAAGTCACCTGTGACTATTATGTTTGTATTTGTCTCCTCATTGATGCTTGTATTCGCTCCAACGAATTTCCTTGTCTCCATAATGGTTGGGGACATAAACATTGTATATGATCATTGGATGGCTGCCTGTCTTCCTTTCAAGAGTTGTTCTGATCCAATTATAGTGGAGACTGGTTGAGGTGCAGTTCCATTTACTATTGTCCCAGAGGGTGACAATTCCTCCGGAGGCTCCTTGAGCCATTGATGCTTCCTAAATATTGTTTCTATTCCTCTAAAAAAAAATCATTTCCTGTTGACCTTGTTTTGTCTCCTCGATCAACATAATTTAAGGTTTTTCACTGTCAATTAGGTCTCTAAGGGCGGTAACTTTAGAGGGGTGCCCTAAGCCCCTGTTGTTCCAAGATAGGATTTTCATCATTGTCTATTAGGCATGCAGAGAGGTGCTTGCTTCTCTTGATCTTTGTGGCTTATCTCTTTCTGTTGATGCCCCAGAATGAAGGATTCGATTGGGGTTTGAGTGCCCATAGCTATGTCTTTCTGGGCATTCTCATCCTTGTGTTGTTTAGCCGATTTTCTTCGTGGTCCTGGTTTTTTATAAGTGTCATTGGTTTCTCCATGTTCTTTCAAAGAGCTTCTAATAATCCTTGAGTGAGGAGGATCGGAGGAGGGCTGAGATGAGGCGATCTGGGTTTGATGGGGGTCAGAGGGCTCAGATAGAGGGTCATCAATGGGGGATTCAAGATTGTGTTTTTGTTGGAAACTTGAGAAACCTGATTTCAATCCTGTCTGATGGAGCTGACCAATTTGGTAGTTAGATGAATGATGCGGATCATGGTAAGGGCTAGTTGGATTCCTTGGTGTTGCAGTGCAAGTTGCCGGGTGACCTATCACATGCTTTGTTCGCATAACCGTCGGCCTTCCTGTTGAGATTGCAGAGAATGTGGAAGTATTGTATATCATCCATTGTTTGGTGTAACAACTGATTATGCTTGTTGATCTGCTGTAGATGAATATTGGGCGAATCGTTTTGGTGGACCGTGAGGTGGATGACAATGGAAGAATCCCCAAAGATTTTTGCCAATCTTATCCCCATTTTTTAAAACTAAATTAGGCCCTGATACAGGGCTAACGCTTCAGCTCTATTGTTCGAAACCTTCCCTAGACTCCACTCATAATGGAGGATGTGTTCCCCATTGGCATTGATGATTAGTCCCCCTACTCTAGTTATGCCGGGATTTGACGTGGATGCCCCATCGAAAAATAGATAAAAGCAGTTGCAATTTTGGATCCAATTAGCGAACTCTTCCTCTTTTAATCTGAGTTTCCATGAACTGATTTCTACCCTGCTCTGTGCCTCCTTCATGCTGCCTTTCTGCGCATTGTAATTTTTTTCCAGTATGTAACTTATGAAGTCTCATTCTTCCACACTATACTTCATTGCATCTATATTCCCTATAGTCTTGACTGAGATAGTTTCCAGGGCAAGAATCTTAGCCTTGTTGCAGATAATTCTTGTTGTTGAGTTCTTGTCTTGAAAAAAACTTTGATTCCTTACTAGCTAGATTCGCCATAGCAAGGTGTAAGGGAGAGTGTTCCATACTCTCCTGGCAGCATTTTCTCCAAATGTGGATTGTCTCAGCTATGGATTGTTGAGAGTTCCAAGTTAAATTACATGTGGTAGACAACCTTTTCCAGCAATCAATAGCAAAGGGATATTCTACGAATAGGTGGTGCATAGTTTCTTCAGCTTTGCAGCAGTTGGGGCATCTGGATGGGCCATTGATGCCTCTTTTTTTAAGGTTATCCGTTAATATTTTTCCTTTTAACAGAAGCCATATAAAAAAAATTATTTTTGGAAGAACTTCCGATCTCCAGACTATTTTCGAGGGGTTCCATAAATTCATGGGGAAGGTGTTGTTGCATAAAAATTGATGGCTTGCTTTGACTGTGTAGCTTGTTCCAGTTGAGTCCCAACGGAATCCATCACTCTCATTTTTCTTGATGGGGGATTTATTGTGCAAGAGGGTCTAAAGATAGATTAGATTGGGATTTAACTCGCTGGGAATTTCCGGGAAGGTCCATCCTGTCCAAATATGGGAGAAGGGATCCCAGCTGGAGATTTCAGCTAGTTGATGGATACCCTTGTTGTTGAGAAACTTAATGATGGGGCTGGCTTCTTGATGCATGTTTATGGGTTGTTGTCCCAGGATTCTATCTGTTTGGTATGTTGGATTCAAAGAGTTTCTACCTGGGGGAGTTGAGGTATTTTTTCTCCAACACCCTTTTCCACCACGATGAGGGTCCTCTAACAAATCTCCATACAATTTTCACACCAAAGGCTAGATTCAAGAATTTTGGCAACCTAATACCTAGGCCTCCTCTTTCTTGAGTTTGGATAACCTATTTCCAGCTGACTAAATTAAACTTGCTTTGGTCTTTTTTCCCTCCTTGCCAAAGGAAGCGGCATAAAACAACTTCCAATTTTTGATGGAAAACGGCAGGAGCATGATGAAGGGAGAAGCGATATAGGGGAAGAGAGGTGATACCTAACTTGAGGAGAATAAGGCGAACTGCTGGGTTGAGCCACAGTGAACCCCATTGCTACACCTTCCTCTTAACCATGTCAATAATTTCATTCCAAGTTCCAGCCTTCAAAGGACCTAGACTCACTCGCATATCCAAATAAGAGAAGTGAGTCCAGTCCAGATTGCATGTGACACCAAATATATTTGCAATGCTTTGGATAACCTGATTTGAAGAATTCCATCCATATATACAACTTTTGAGTTGGTTGACCAATCCTCGATGGTACCCCATAAATTGGTCCAGAAGTTTCTTGAATCGCCTTGCTATTGTGGTGGAGGCTCCTCCAATTAACAAAGTATCATCAACAAACTGTGAATGATTGATGTTCTTGGCTCCACTCTTGAATTTGATGCCAGTTATAAGCCCCACCCTTCAATTGTGATCTAGAACTCAACTGAAAGATTCTGCCATGAGAATAAAAGGATAGGGGGAGAGGGGGCAGCCCTATCTCAAACCCCGAGAAGACTGGAATGCTTCACCAGGTCTAACATTGATCAGGGGAGAAATCCAGGGTCCATAGATGCAAGCAATGATGATGTTAATGAAGTGTGTCTCAAGTCCAATCTTTTTTAAGACAATAATAAGGAAAGAGTGCCTAACTCTGTCGAAGGTGTTTGCTAGGTCAAGCTTGAGGACAAATCATTTTTTCCTTCCTAGAGAGGCTCGAAAGAATGGCTTCTTGAACAAGGAGGATGGAATCAGTGATTTTCCTGTTAGGCAAGAAGCCTCCTTGATTTTCAGAGGTCAAGGAGGAAAGGAGGGGTTTAAGTCTAGTGGCTAGAATCTTACACAGAATTTTGTAGGATGAGTTGCAGAGGGAGATGAGTCTGAATCCGGAGAGAGAAGATGGTCAATTTTCTTTTGCGCTGAGGACAAGGAATGTGGCGTTGGTGTACCCTCCAATTTTCCCTTTCCTTTGAGCCCATCAAATCATCTTGACCAGGTCTCTTTTAATAAGATTCAATAACCTCCTATAGAAGCAGATGGGGAATCCATGAGGTCCTGGCGCCTTATCAGGGTGTAGATTCCAAATTGCTCTTTTGATTTCCTCTTCCTCAATTTCCTTGTTGAGATTTTCATTCATTTCCATTGTGATTCCTTTGGGTAAATGCTGGAGAAAGTCAGAGTAGTCTTCTTCCCCTTTGGTTTCAGATAAGAGGTCATATAATGCTTGGAGGCTGCTTTCCTTATGGTCTGTTGGGTTCTGTGCAAATTTCCTTCATTATCCAGGATTGTGCTGACATTATTCCTG
The DNA here is from genome assembly GCA_000404065.3 of Pinus taeda. Taxonomy (NCBI): domain Eukaryota; kingdom Viridiplantae; phylum Streptophyta; class Pinopsida; order Pinales; family Pinaceae; genus Pinus; species Pinus taeda. The sequence goes on along the minus strand of APFE031756357.1, from coordinate 45,729 downwards.
AGCTTTCGAGCAGTGGCCTCTTTGTGAAAATAGGTTGTATTCCTGTCTCCTTGGAGCCATAATTTTTTGGATTTTAAGCGCCACTGATTTCCTCCTCCCTATTAATGTGACTTAGTTGTGTGTATAATACACATTCTTGCTCCTTGGTTTGCTGCGTTAGGCCATGTTCTTCGATCCTGATTTGTACACTCTCTAATTCACTCTTGATTTTCTTTTTGACTTTCTCTGGCTCTTGGTAATTTTGCTTAGCCCATTCCTTTATAACCTGTTTCACTCTTTTTAGCTTGGTTTCCCTGATGAAGCCTCGCAAGCCCTCTACATGATGGATCCAAGTTTTCTGGACGATGTTTCTAACTGCTAGAATCCAATTCCAAAGGGGACTATATTTAAAAGGATTAGGCCCAAGAGGATAGTGTGCTTCTAGGGTGAGAGTAATGGGATAAGGATCATAGGCTGAGGTGTTGAGGATGTTGGCGTATCCTACAGTGAAGGATGAGAGGTACTCAATGCTGACTACAAATCTATCAAGCCTTTCCATTATGTTACCAGTGCCAATCCTTCGATTACTCCATGTATACCTGCGATTTTTGGGCACGACATCAACTAGCTCGTGTTCCTAAGCGATGACCTCTAGACGGCCTCTAAGTGATCTGGGATGAAGGATCCTCCCCTTTTTTCATTGGCGTAAAGGACCAAATTGAAGTAACCTATGACTATTATGTTTGTATTTGTCTCCTCATCGATGCTTGTCTTCGCTCCAGCAAATTTCCTTGTCTCCATAATGGTTGGGGACATAAACATTGTATATGATCATTGGATGGCTGCCTGTCTTCCTTTCAAGAGCTGTTCTGATCCAATTCTGGTGGAGATTGGTTGAGGTGCAGTTCCATTTACTATTGTCCCAGAGGGTGACAATTCCTTTGGAGGCTCCTTGAGCCACTCATGCTTCCTAAATATTGTTTATATTGCTCTAAAAAAAAATTCATTTCCTGTTGAACTTGTTTTGTCTCCTCGATCAACATAATTGCAGGTTTTTCGCTGTGAATTAGGTCTCTAAGGGCAGTAACTTTAGAGGGGTGCCCTAAGCCCCTGCTGTTCCAAGATAGGATTTTCATCATTGTGTATTGGGCGTGCGGAGAGGTGCTCACCTCTCTTGATCTTTGTGGCTTATCTCTTTCTCTTGATGCCCCAGAATGAAGGATTCGATTGGGGTTTGAGTTCCCATAGCTTTTTCTTTCTGGGCATTCTCATCCTTGTGTTGTTTAGCTGATTTTCTTCCTGGTCCTGGTTTTTTATAAGTGTCACTGGTTGCTCCATGTTCTTTCAAAGAACTTCTAGTAATCCTTGAGTGAGGAGGATCGGAGGAGGGCTGAGATGAGGCGATCTGGGTTTGATGGGGGTCAGAGGGCTCAGATAGAGGGTCATCAATGGGGGATTCAAGAGTGGAGAAGACAAGAAAGGAATTGGAGGAGGAGGGAAGGGGCAGATCAGGCGGAGGGGGAACAGAAGGAGAGGGGGAGCAAGAGGAAAGGAAAAGAACAGAAGATCTAGGGTTATCGGACTCCAAGGGAGGCTTGGAAGGAGGAGCTAATTTCTTCTTTTTGACTCTTTCCCAATGACCATCCTACTCGTCGCTCTCTGCATTAACAAGTTTAGTGCATCTATTAGCAAAGTGCCTGTACTCGTGACATACCTTACATTTAAATGGTATCTGCTCGTAATCCAGTTGCTGGACATGGCTCCAATCGTCCACTTTCAGCTTTATTGCTTCAGGAAATCCTCTCCCTAGATCCACTTCGACACGGATCCTTGTGCAGGCTTCCATGTTGTCCTTCGGCTCGCTACGATCGATATATTTGCCTACAAAATTCCCTATGGCTTGGACAGACTCATCTCCCCAGCAATGGAGAGGGAGATGGGGAAGACGAACCCAAACTGGAACAACACCGGGGATGTCCAGTTCTGGATCAAAATCTGGGGTCCATTTATTGAGGTAAACGCCTCTGGAGTCCATGAAGTATGGCCCATTCCTGAAGATCAAATCCTTGCCCTATTTTGATTTTAAATGGAATGTGTAGTATCCTTTTCTGCAAAACCTAATTGAAATTTTCCCTTGGAGTTTATCTAACTAGTTTCATTCAACCCACCTTTGGACTGTTCTTGGAGATGGCCAAAGGCTTGTGAATTGTGCTTTGAGACCTTTTTCAGCAAGAGATAATGCTACCATGTGAGGCAAGGTTGGGGGCAGCTGAACTTCTTGAAGAACATCTAGCTTCTTTACAAATTTTGAAATCGCGGGTCTGGGGCACTGAGGGGAAAGAGATTTCACAAGATCTGCAAAAGCTTTCTGAGGATCAGGGATCTCCTGTGGTGAATCAAGGGAGCCCATTGCGAGGGCCAAGCCCCAGGCCGCCGCGGAGCGGAGAGGAAGTCGATGAGGGGCGCTCAGGGTAGCAGGAGCACGTGCAGCAACTCAGCAAATTTTCTTCACTAAAATATAGACCTTTATATTTTTTTAATAAGGCTTTCATAATTCTAAAAAGTTATTAAGTGGATGCTAGGGATTTAAACTCCATAGAATAATGTAGAATATTATTTGTAGTATTCACAAATAAGAAGTTGAGTTTTACCTTTAAAATAAATATGTTAAGCATGTTCTTCTTTTCCCTTTCAATTAAATAGATTAATTAAAGAAAATGTCACATTAAAGAAAATGTCTCATTAACAAGTGGTGAATTTTGGGACATGATCTTGATAAGCCATGGTATTGTAACAAAGCCTATTTGCAAATATGGTAAAGTGGGGGTGGATGTAACAAAGTCTATTTGCAAATATGGTAAAGGTGGGGTGGATCTCCATGGTTCAGAATATTATTACATGTTTTTATAAATATAAAATAATTATTATTATTTAAAATTAATTTATAATTTATACTTTAATAGTTACAAGTTTTTATTTTCTTTAAAATTTAGTAGTTAATTTATTTTAAATTGTTAATTTTGAATATGCAATATAATAAAAAAAATTGAGAATTTCGAGACAATAAGTTTATTTATACATTTAAAATATATTGTAAATAAGAAAAATTCAATATCTTGAGAAAAACATTATGCTATAGAATACCAATGAAAATAGGAAAAACATTTCAAAACAATTATACTGCTGTCTTTATAAAAAATTCTTATAAAAACTTATAGAGAAACATCCCTGATTTGAATCTATTGGAAAGCAAGTATATATTCCAATATTAATAACTTGATGTTTTTCAATTCCAATGTTAATAAGAAATCAAGTTAATTGTTTCCAATTCTAATAGAAAGTCATGATAATGAGTTAGCTTTCCAACATAAAAATTGAATATGAAATTTTTTCATAAAAATTGAAACCAAGGAAACTATTGACTTCAAAATATAGTGCACATAAACAAAATCTCCAATCTCCAATGTTATTGATTTTGATCTTAATTAAAAATAAACAAGGCACTTTCATTAATAGAAACCAAATCTTGTGTTTAATTAAACTATGTGTTTAATCGTAACGTCATTCCTAATCACAGAATCTTAAAAACCACGACTTTTGATTAAACTTTGAATCTTAAAATCCACGACTTTTGATTAAACTTTGATGACCGTTGCTTCTCATTAAACTTTATTTCTGATCTCACTAAGATTAATTAAATCATTTTCAATACATAAACAAAATGCTAGCAAGCTTAATTATTCCATTTTCAATCACATAGAAGAATTATTAAAAATCCCAAGCTTTTGATTGAGTGTTGATTTTGATTCGAATGAGATAGATTAAGACATTTCCAACCATTGAATCTTACAAACACCTACTTTTGTTTAAGTTTTGATTTTGATTATTATTGCATTTTCAATCACAAAAATGAAATCTTATTTTTTTATCTTATTCTTCTGTTGCTAGATTTTTGTTTACATGTCAATACATTTGAAACCTCTCCTTACAAATAACAGGTGCCAAATTTGTAAACCATACGCATATCATATGTGTTATGTGGAGATCACAATGAATATATGTGTTCTGTGGAGATCACAATGAATCTAATAAAAATAGACTTGCACTCTGTGTGATATATATTTTGAGAACCATAAATTTAGCATTCCAAAAGTGTGCAATTAGTGAATATTTGGTTGTTCCACGTTGAAGACTCTGGATGCTCACTTGAAAATTTCTCTTAGTATCACTATCTTTCTGTTGTTCATATTTTCTAAGTTAGTGCACTTCAAAATCCTCATAATTAAATGATGAGGCTTTTAGAGTATTTTTCATTTCTTCATCCCTACACACATAGGAGCACATTTCCTCCAACATGAAAATGGGTTGTACAACCCAAGTCTGGCTCAAATCCGAGTTTTGGAAGAATATATTTTGGTGAGGAGAGTGATTCTGAGATGTGAGAGAAGGACAGGGAGCAAGTTTCACAAAACTATTTGTAAAAACAAGGTTATTAATAATTTTGTGACATCATGATATAATCGCCATCATACTATTCTAAAACATCATCACACTATTTTAAAACATCTTCGATTCAAATATTCATCATGTGTCCCTAAAAACATACAAATTATTTTAAACGTGTTTTATGTTTGTAATGCTCTCACAATAAAATGATAAGATTGAAAATGTATATAAAATTCACCACAATCAATGAGTTCAAAACAAATCAATTGAAAATACAAATTGTATTATTTGAAAAACATTATTGAACAAAACTTTACATCCACATTCAAATAAAATACAAATTAAACAACACAATTAAAAAAAACACAAACTTAACCCAAAATAAAAACCTAAACCTTTAATAAAAAATAAATAAAATGATAATAATGATAATGATAGTGGTTAACGTCCACTGAGACCAAATTGGTCTATCGGACCTATAATTTTCTTCGTTTTTAATTGTTTGGCTCCTTCTCTTTCTTGGCGAGATTGATGTTGTAGCTTTCTTTTTTCTCTCTACGGTCTTCCAACTTCCTTTATCTTGCATCTCCTTCATCTCTTCTGGTTCTTGGGACATTGGTGTCTTAGCTTCGTAATCTATTGTGTCCCTCCTTTTTAAGATAGTCAGAGAAGAAGTTTGGTCTAGGAGATCTGCTTTTCTGTTAAATGAAGATTTATTTTGTGTGATATTCGAATCCTCATAATTGTTGATTCCTGAGGGGTTGTCGAGTTCACCTTTTTGTTGTTGGGCGGGGCTTTCTCCATGCTTGTATTTAGTGTTATTTCCTTCTTGCCCGATTTCTTATGATTTAGAGTTTTCTCTACAGTATTCTTCTTTGATGACAGTGTAGTGTTCTTTTTGTGCTCCTTACCACCATGTAGATCTATGGTGGTTTTTTCTAGAAGAATTTTTCTGGGAGGCTTTTGGGAAACTTTTGGCTAGATGGCCTGTCTCAAAGCAGTATCGACATATGAAGAGGACACTTTCATAATCGATTTTTTGGTTCCATACATAATCTTTACTTGTTAGGTTTATTTCAGCTAGGAATCCGACGATGAAGTCCATTTCCAAACACATGCATGCATAGTTGGTTCTGGCATATTCCTCTGTTTCTGGCCACCTGCAGTAAAATTTCACAATTGCATTCTTAGACCAATCACAAAAAAACATTCTTAGAAAAAATGTTAACATGCATGTTACTTAAAAAATCAAAATCCATGTCTCATAACACAACTAATATTCATATAATGGTTGAGTAACAAGCTCTAAAATAAACAATAGTAATTGATGTAAACCAACTTTAACCTTGATTATTTATAATATTTATAAGCGATAAAAAAATAATTAAAATGGTTACCAATAAAATTTATATTATACAAAAAAAATAATAATTTAAATGGTTAATTTCAACATTTTTTAATTGTATCAATAATCAATCTTATGAATTTAAATAATATTTTACAAAAAATTGGTCTAAACTTATCACAATGGAAAATATCATAGAAACACTTGAAAAGATCATAGAAATAAAAATCAAAATTAAAAAATCAACAAAACAAAAATCAGAAGTGAAATATAATGTAGACGAAATGAAAAGGAAAGTTGGTTGTACATGCAATGCCTACATCCATATGACTTTACTTTTGACTATCACAACAACTTACAACCGCATTGGCTCCCAGCTCAGTCCTGTAGTATTATACAAGACATTTCCAACAATCACAGACTCACCTCTTCTCCAGTGTTTTTGAAAATGCTCAATGTTTCTGAAAATGGTCAAGAGTCTCAGACTGATAGGGAGAGTTGGCATGGGAGACAGGGAGACGAAGAGGGAGAGGAAGTGTGGGGGAAAGAGAGAGGGTGTGTGATAGAGAAAAGGGGGAGGGATGGAGAGGGAGAGGATGAGAAATGGAGTGAGGGGTCTAGAGAGGTTGCGAGGGAGAAGCATAAGGAGTGAGGGAGGGAGAGGGGGAGACGGATAGAGAGAGAGGGTGAGAAGGACAGGGAGAGGGATTGAAAGAGAGAGAAGCAGAGGGAGAGAGGGGGATAGGGTGAGAGATGGGAAAATGGGGCAATGTTGGGGGAAAAGGTATAAGGAAGCAAGGGAGAGAGAGAGAAAGAGAAGGAATGAGAGAGGGTGTGAGGGAGGTGGAAAGGGAGTGAGGAGGAGATAGTGAGGAGAGGTAGAGGGAGTGAGGGAGGTGAAAGAGGGAGTGAGGCGGTGAAACTTAGGGTAGGGGCATGAGGGAACGAGGGATAATAAGGGAGTAGCAGAGGGAGAGAAAGGGAGAAGGAAGAGGGATTGGAAAGTAGGAGAGGGAGAGGAAGTGAGGGGGAGAGAGAGAGGTTGTGATAGAGAGAAGGGGGGCGAGAGGGAGTCAGGGAGGTGGAGAGGTTGTGAGGGAGAAGTAGAGGGAGTAAGGGAGGGAGAGGGAGTAAGGAGAGGGGGAAGGATAGGGATAGAGAGAGGGTGCAAGAGAGAGGGGGAGAGGGAGAGGGAGTGAAAGAGAGAGAAAGAGAAGGGGAAAAAGGGATAGAGTGAGATAGGGTAAAAGGGGTTGTTGTTGGGGGAAAGGGCATAAGAACGTGTGGGAGAGAAATGGATGAAGGGAGATAACGTTAAGTGTTTTCATTTCCATGAGCTAGGCCATTTTGCTAGAAATTGTCCACTCAAGAAGTCCAAGAAGAAGTCATCAAGAGGAGCGGTGGGTGAGGCTTTGGCCTCTCAATTCGAATTGGATTTTTCCCTTATTGAATTCATGGTGTCATCAATTATGGGAAATATATGGTATTTAGATAGTGGAGCTTCATTCCACATGACTGCCCATAAAGAGTTATTTAGTGACCTCGAGGAGAAAGATCTCGAGATGCATATTGAGATGGGTGACGACAAGAAGTATATTGTTACTAGATTGGGCATGATTACTTTTCAGAGGGAGCATGGGGTTCCACTCACCTTGATAAATGTTCTCTATGTATCTGGCTGAAGAAGAACTTGGTATCCATTTCCATGGTTGATGATAAAGGCTATGATGTGATCTTCTTGAAAGGAAAGGTGTTCCTTCTACACATAGCCATGGGTCAAGTAAAGAAAATAGGGATTCGGGTGAATAATCTCTACAAGCAGGAGGTAGAAGAGTGTGCTGCTTTGAGCACAAAAGCAGAAAGGGTGCAAAGCCAAGACGTTGGAAAATTGTGGCACAGGTGATTGGGCCACTTATACCATGGGGATTTGAAGGCATTGCAATAAATATTTTCCTATCTTTCCAAAGGTACGCTTGAGCAAGTTGATACATGAAAGGGGTGTACTTTGGGAAAATACACCAAGTCTGCGTTCCACGAAAGAGACAATTGATGTAGAGGCTATTCTAGAGTGAGTCCATTCAGATGTGTGTGGAGCATTCTCGAAAACATCCATGACCAAAAACAGGTATTATGCTAGATTTTTTGATGAATTTTCTTAAAAAATGCTCAATATTTTTCATGCAAAAAAAGGATAAAATCGTCACAAAGTTTTGTGAGTTTAAAACATTTGTGGAGAAAGAGTCAGCCAAGAAGGTTAAAACACTATGGAGTGATAATGGTGGCGAGTCTGTCTCAAATGAGTTTAAGAACTTATTTGGAGTGGAAGGGATTAAATGGAAGTTGACGTCACCCCATACCCATTAGCGAAATGGGGTGGATGAGAGGAAGGACATAAGAATAGTAGGGGTAGCAAGGGAAATGTTGCATGATTAGGGCGTGCAACACAATGGTTTATTTTCAGAACCATAGCCCAGGATAGATACCTGGGATGAAGACACTGGAGGAGGCTTATTCTGGTAAGAGGCCAGCTATTGGTCACAGTCACCTTGATGAATGTTATGTATATGTCTGGGCTGGTGAAGAAATTGGTATCCACTGCCATGCTTGAGGAGAAAGGCTATTATGTAATCTTCTTGAAAGGAAAGGCATTCATTCGACACATAGCCACAGGTCAAGTAACGAAGATAAGGATTCAGGTGAATAATATCTATAAGAAAGAGGTAGAGGAGTGTGTTTCTTTGAGCACAAAATCAAAAAGGGTGCAAAGATAAGACGTTGGAAAGTTGTGGCACAAGTGATTGTGCCACTTGTATCATGGTGCCTTGAAGATATTGCAATAGATCTCTACCAGTCTTCAAAAAGGTACGCTTAACCAAGTTGATACATGCAAGGGGTGTACTTTGGGAAAATACACCATGTCTTCCTTTCATAATAGAGACATTGGATGTAGAGTCTATTCTAGAGCAAGTACATTCAGATGTGTGTGGATCATTCTCGACAGTATCCATGACCAAACATAGGTATTATGTTAGATTTTTTCATGGATTTTGATGACACCCCATAACCCTCAGGAGAATGGGGTGGCTAAAAGGAAGAACAAAAGCATAGTAGGGAAAGGAAGGGCGATGTTGCATGATTAGGGCCTACCACTACAATTGTGGGTTGAGGCATGCAACACAATGGTTTATGTTCAAAACCATAAGCGACATCAGATACTTGGGATGAAAACACCGGATGAGGCTTATTCTGGTAAGAGGCCAGATGTTGGTCACTTCAGCATTTTTGGGTCATTGGTATATTTCCTTGTGACCAAAGATGCATAGAGGAACATTGAGCCGGAAACATTATTGGGGATCTTTATGGGGTACACTGATACACCTCACAACTATCGGGTGTACTTTTTGACCAATAGGATGAAATTTGTTCTCCTGGATGTCAGATTTGATGAGGAGAAAGTCATGTGAGGTTCCCTAAGAGGGAGCTTGAGCTACATGTGGTTGAGGAGCTTTTAGCTCCTAAGGTTGAGCAGCCTCATATTTATGTGGAGAAGCCTCATGGAGAGGATCCAGGATTGGAGACATCCACTCAGGTAGAGTCTTACAGAGAGGGAAGAAAGCACACAAGAGAGGCTGATAGATTGTTAGATGATGCATAGGAGAATGTGTGAGCTCCAACTTCTTAGCGTAGGCAGAGGAGGCCACCTGAGAGGTAAACTAGATACATGGCTGTTATGGGAGAATGTGTTGTGACAAAGCCATCTTCCTTTAAGGAAGCAGTGCAGCGATCAGTTTGGGTTGGTGACATGGTGGAGGGGTATGACTCCATAGTTCATAACAGTTTTTGGGATTTGGTCCCAAGATTAAAGGAGAAGACAATGGTGAGATCACGTTGGCTTTAAAAAGTAAAGAAAGCTATAGATGATAATGTGGAGAAGCATAAGGCTAGATTTGTGGCCTGTGGATTTTCATGGGTAGAGGGGATTGACTATGATGAGACCTCTACTCATGTTTCAAGGTACTCATTGATCAAATCTGTATTGACACTATCAATGTAGATGGGTTGAAAGATACGTCAGATGGATGTAAAGACAACCTTCCTTAATGGCATGATTGAGGAAGAGGTGTACATACAACAACTTAAACATTTTGAGACCTTTGATAGTGAGTCACATGTGTTCTGGCTCAAGAGAGCATTATATGGGTTGACGTACGCACCCCGTGCTTGGTACACCACGATAGATAGCTAATTCATTGGGTTGGACTTCACGAAGAGTGAAGCGAATGCGAACCTGTACCACATAGCGGTGGAAGGTAAATTGTTGATCATTTTACTTTATGTGGATGATCTCATACTGAAAAGTGATGATCACTTGATGAAGTCTTCTAAGGAGGACCTTACAAGAGAGTTTGAGATGAAGGACATGGGCCTCATGGAATACTTTCTTAGCATGGAGCTATGGCGCGGAGATGGGGAGTTGTTTGTGTCTCACGGAAACTATGCCAATGAGATACTCAGAAGATTCTGCATGGAGAGGAGCAAACCCATGGAGACTTCTCTAATAGGTAACTAGAGGAAGGAGGATGCTTCTTCAGGGGAAGTAGTGGAAGCTACTATTTACAGGCAACTTGTCGGTTCACTCATGTACTTCATAAACACATGACCAGATATGTGTTATGCAGTTGACCAACTTAGTCAAGTGATGGTTAGGCCTACCAAGATGTATTGGAAGGTGAAAAAGCATGTGTTGAGATACCTCATGTGCACTTCTCAGTATGGGTTATGGTACAAACGAACATAGGTAGTGAAGCTCCAAGACTTAACTGATGCAGATTGGGAAGGGAGTCCATCTAACCAGAAGAGAACAACAGGAAGGATACTCACTATTGGGTAATTAAAAGTTTCTTGGTACAACAAGAAATAGAGATCAATTGCACTCAATTTGGCAGAGGCAAAGTCCATGGCTACGAGTCACGCAACATGTGAGGCCATCTAGACAAGGAAGATCCTAGTTGGTTAGTTTGGACAATAGATGGATCCAACTATGATTTACATCGATAATCAGAGTTGTATCAAACTCTATGAAAATCCAGTTTTTCATGATCGGTCCAAGCATAATGATATATGATATCATCATCTCAGAGATTGTGTATTGAGGTGGACTATTTTGTTAGAGCACATTCCCATCAAGGATCAAGATCCTCACATTTCAACAAAGGCATTGTCAAGATGTAAATTCGAGTTTCAGAGAGACAAGATCGAGGTAGTTGATAACCCATTTCTTATTGAGAGGGAGTGCTGAGAAATGGCAACCAGAAATTCCATAAATTTTTCCTTGAATTTAAACTGTGAATGAAAATCGAATTCTATCCTCATAGAAACTTGTAAATAGTTAATTAAGTTTAATTAACTTAATTATCTTAGCAATTTTGAGTTGTAAGTCTTTCTAAAGTCATGTATAAGTTCTTCCTAAGTTTTAGGGGTCAAGGATGAGTTCAATTGTGAGTTGTAATTAGATAACTCAGTTTACTAAGTTATGTTCAGTTCAATTAGTTCCAAATTGTTTGAGGAACTAATAGAGAGTTAACAATCAGTTGGTGCACTAGTGCATCCACCTGTCTCACTCTAGTTAATTGAAGGTTCCCTCATCCGAAGAAAATGCATATCAATTCTAAGAAAGACCCAGTTGATAGTAGAGTGTAGGGACAATGTACTATCAATTATGTGATTTACTAAGTTGTATATATTTGTAATGAACCTCCTGATCCTACCCAGGAAATTAGCCTCTATGCCCCATAAATTTAAAAATTTGAGTTCATTCAGAGATAAAGCTTTACCCTCCTTGCAGATCTTGTCTTCTAAAATTACCTAAGCCATATTACAATTAGCTCATAGTACCAATTTCTCATTAATTATTTTTACTAGTTCCCTTATATGGAACCTTAGATTCATTAATATGTATGATGTATGTAATATGCATGACCTTGTGAATCTAGGAAATTGTACAAAATAAAGTAATTAAAAGTAAAAAAAACAAGTGTTAGTAAGATATTTAAACATGATACATTTAAAAATATTCAAGTAAACCATTTGAAGATATATGTTAACCATTTTTTGTTGATATCAACTTGACATTTATCTATATATATAAAAATAAAATGTTAAAATAAAATATTTTAATATTGTATATAATAAAATATTCAATGTGGAATGACAAAAATGAGAGTCAAAATAAAGTAAAAAAATATCAAGTACTTCCTAATAAGAAGAGATGTGTAATTCATTCAATTCTTAATATAAAATTAATATCACATTTATAAATATTCAAAATAATAAAAAAATTCATTTTGAGCCATAAATAAAAATATTCAAGATATTTACTCTATATAACATTCAAAATATAATTTAAACACTGAAAAATTGCATAGAGAGAGAGAAAGAGAGAGAATTATTGCAGAATCTTTGGAATATATCAAGGGAAGAAAGGGATGCATTTGTTTTCTCCAAATTTGCTCTCTAAAAGAGGTTTTCACTTGAAGAATCCCTCTTGGGACATGCTAGATCCGTGATTAAGATGGATCTATATTATCTATTAATTATAGCCTTGAGTGTTAGCTGAATTGGTTAAGCCCATATTCTTGAAGGACCTTTCTTCTTAAAAGGTCATACCACCTTCAATTCTCCTAACACCCTTGGACTTAGGCTATATGATTGACTTGATAGGAAATTTGCTTTTGCCTTTAAAACACTATTATCACTATTATAATTTATCTTAGAAATTATAAAAATACTAACATTATAGCGAAAATAAGAAACAATAATATAATACAAATTATTTAATATTAAAATGTTTAACATACATTAAAATATATCAAATAAATAATGATAAAGTCTACCCACGCTGAGGAATTGTAGAAGCAGTGTTTCAATAATGTTTTCGAAAATGGCAATGGATTCATATCAAAATATTGTAGAAGCAGTGTTTGAATAATGTTTTCGAAAATGGCAATGGATTCATATCAAAATATTGTAGGAGTGTTTCAATAATGTTTTCAAAAATGACAATGAATTCATCTGAAAATATTGTTGAAATTTTCATAATTTTCATGGCAAAAAATAATTTAATTATACTACCATAATATAATAAAATACTTCATTCAATTTATTTTATCTAAATTAGAAATAAAATACAAATAAAATTGACAATTTTTTTAAATAAATAATTTATAAAAATGTAAATATTTTATATAAATATTATTTTATTTAAAACAAAGAAAATATTTTTGAAATAAAAAATATTGCAACCTATTACTTTATAAAATAAGATCCCAAATTTCCATAAATAAAAATACACATATTTTTATGCCCAATTTCCTTTATTTCACACTTTTCCCTAATGTTGTGGGAAAATTTATGGTCACTATGGGCCATTAATTTCGGGTTTTCATGTTATCTCAGGTTCTTCTATGTGTTATTTTGTTTCTACCCGAAGGATATGTTATTTTGTTTCTACCTGAAGGCTAATAAATGTATCATTTTATTTCTACCTTGAGGCCAACAAATGTATTACAAGTCAGAACTGAGAGATTTTGAAATAATACCATCCCGGATAAAAACTTGATATAATATTTTTATAAATTAATAGAAATTGATTGATCACTAAAAAAATAAAGAAATAAAATATAAAATTCACATATCATAGAAACTCAAAAATGAATTATATGAATAATATCAAATTAATAATATAATTAATTGAAAATAAGATGTATAAAATAATTTTATTGGAGTTATTTATAGTGTAATTTTTTGGATTTTCTCAAAAATTTTGAGGTGAAATTTTGATTTGTATTATTTAAATTGTATATATGGATTCAGCACCCTTAAAAACCTGTAGGGCATTTGGATTGTGCAGGGGTTGCTCATCAATAAATTCCTGCCAGATTTAAGAGAAATTAGACCAAAAAATACCATAGAAACTTACAAAAATCATACCAAAAACAACTCTAAATTTATTTATTTAAAATATAAAAGTACATGTAAATGAGATTAACAATCAATTTATTTTATATAATTAAACTAGTTTATTAATTTTATGTTTGAAAATTAAATACAAATTAAATGATGTCACAAGCTGAACTTGGCAATAATCATATCATACAATAATCATATCATATAATAAGTTTGAACTTGAAATATTATTTAAAATAATATAATAAATTAAAACTTAAACCACAAGTGTCATTTAAGAAGTCGGACGTGTGGTGGGAGTAAGTTTTAAATTATTACACAATTTGCTGCTAATTAAACCAACAGTTGAATGATTACAAGAATGTTACGATTGATTACAAGAATGGCATCCAAGGGTTCTGACAAACTACCGTTGGAGTACAAAGAACTTTTTCCTGACACATGTCTTTATCGTATGTGGACAGATGATAAAAGACATACATGCAGAGTTTTAAAATCACAACATACTAACATTTATCATCTATTCTATGGAAGCGATTGGTGGAGTGGAGGCTGGCACTCAATCTGAGCTATAGATTATGTCAATTATATTCGACTGCTTCTCATGTTCTGCCCAGGCTCGCTTCTTCCACCAGAATTTAGCTATTTTCCTTCAGTGTTGTGAATTGTGAGGAGTATAAGGCGCTGAACGATGGATACCGGTATTTTCCGGCGGTGTTTTTCTGATTCGACCCTGGCCATGCTTTCATTGCACGCTGCGAACACTGCACTGCATGTCCGGTTCACCACTGCGAACGTTGTTTCTAATAATTAACATCCATTTGAACTTTCCTATTTTGTTGAATAATGATAGTTGAATTCTGACCATCGATCACCAAATTGATTTTCCTAATGCCCACTTCTATGCGGTGAGGACTACTTCTGCCCTGATAATCTTTTTGGTAGTTTAATTTTGCCTCTATCTCTCTTCTAATTTGTTCAGAAAGAAATGAAAAATTGCAACAACTATTCAGTTAGAAGGTAAAACTGGAGTACTTCGTCATCTTCATTCTTCTACCTCACTCTTTCCTTCTACTGCGCTATGTTTCTTCCATCTGATTTGTATCTTCATGTATATGTGTGTTGCTAAGTGTTCATGTTATGTATTTGATACAAATCTCGCAGGGGGACACATTGGATGGGCAAAGGAGTGTATGGCATGGCATACATTTGTGAAATATTGTTGACTACACAAACTGGTAAATGTTTGTTCGAGGCTGTCTACAAGCGGGATTACATTAGTGAAATATTCGCCTATCAATGATTTCTTTGGGTTTCCCATAAATCAAACCCTGGCCGTTGCTCTCATCAGACTTGCACAGGTACGGCGAGATTGCATTCTTGTGTAAATGGCTCTTTTATATTTGAGACTGTTCATGCTCTTGTATTGATATTTGTAGATGCTTTTGTGTTATTTGTGCATGATTTTGGGTGGACATTTATTTGTGTTCGTATTAATATTTAGTTGAGATGCTTTAGAATTTATCTGATATTTTTCTTTTAAAATTTGGGGTTTAAATTCATTATTATTTTTAGTAGTTTGAGTATAGACTTTTTAAAATTTATATAATTAATTTGTTTTCAAACTATGTTCATTATTAGAAACTAATAGTGTTGTTAGTTTAAATTATAGACCATTTATAGGTTTTAAAATCTATATCATAGATATAGATTTTGAAAGCATTTAGGTTTTTTTTTTTCCTTTTAATTTAAATTGTTGAAACTTTTTCTCCCTCTAAACCTTTACTTCTGTGGCAAGAAAACCAGAGAGAGCAGACCTTCCTTCTTTTTAATTTTAATTCTTGAAAATCGATGAAACATTGATCTTAAAACCTTCGTATAGTCTCAAACGGCTTCATTAATGGCTTCTCAAACTGCTTCTTGAATTTGATAGTGTTTTCGTGGTAGGGAGGATCTTTCCTTAGGGAAATGATAAATACACAATCTGAATGGGCAGATGATATGATCCCTAATTTCAAAATGTGGACTATTGAATCAAAGAGGAAATGAAATAAATATATGTATGGTCATTTTGTAATGTAAATATACCTTCAATTATTTCTCTAGATATTTAAGTTTATATAGGGACGTTATACAATAGACATCCCTTGGGTGTGAATTCCATGTATATACGATGCACATTACAGTTGTTTTGATGGCTTGATCTGTTATCACAGTTGCAATTAACCGTTAACTGAGGTCTGTTCTCCATTTTAATGACTTCTTATCACAGCAGCCATTAACCATAAAAAAATACCAGACATGCCTTTCAAAATAGCAGCCTAAACTTGTACCTTACAGAGATAAACCTACTTACTTTCTATCTTTATCTTTGACTGCCGAACCACACTCCTCAGCTTTAGCATTTCCCAACCTCTCATGCTGTCTCTTTTTTATTAATTGAAAAACCAGTCATTCTCAGATTCAACCATAGTTCCTCGACTTGTTTGCATGTCTGGAAGGATTGCCATCATAAGTTTACAGGGGCATCGTTTGTAGAGGTACAGCCATAGGTTCATGCAGGTGGTCGTCGTGGCACTAGGCCTAGCACTATTAAATGCACTGTTACATATCTAAGTTTTATTTTGGGAATTTATTTGTATATAGAAATATATTATTTGGCGTGCCTATGAATAACATTTTAATTATTTACCTATTATAAAATTTTCAGGGGTTTGAATATATCAAAGCATTATTTGATTGTAATGAATTTTTCAGATGAATTTTTGTTTTAAATGTTGTTATTTATCATGAATCGTATATATATTAATATGTTATTTTGTGTACTTATTGTTATTCTATAAAAATAAAAAAAATTACATTTATTTATTTCATATTATGTGTATTTGTGTAAACATATTAGCTGGAATACTTATCTTTATAAGGATAGAAGTGTTATGTGGAAGAGAGAGAGAGGGAGTAAGGGAGCTACAGAGAGGGGCCAGGGTGTGAAGGAGATCCTTGGAGTAGGGGAGAGAGAGAAAAAGAGAGAGGGAGAGTGGGGATGGAATATTTATCTTTATACACATAGAAGTGTTATGTGGAAGAAAGAGAGAGAGATAGGGCAAGGGAGCTGGGGAGATGGGAAAGGGTGTGAGGGAGAGTGATGGATTAGGGGAGAGAGAGAAAGAGAGAGAGAGCGGTTGTGGGTAGGGGGGCGGTGTGAGGGAAGGGGAGGAAGGGGGAAGCGAGGGGACAGAGAAGGAGAGGGAGTGGGAGTGAAATAGAGAGGGGGGAGAGGGAGCAAGGGAGGTGGAGAGGGAGTAGGGGAGGTAGAGGGAGAGGCATGGATCCAAGAAACCGGTGTGAGTTGGAGAGGAGTAGGAGAGGGGAAGGGAGAGGGTGAGGGGAGGGCGAGAGGGAGAAGGACAAGGTGATTGTGTGAGGGAGTGAAAGATGGGGGTAGGAGTTAAGCGAGTGGGGGAGTGATGGAGGGGGAGAGAGGGAGATCAAGAGGAAGAGAGAGAAGGAGAGGGGGAGAGAAAGAGAAAGAGAGAGGGGTACAAAGTGAGAGAGTGGGAGAGAGGTTGATGAGGTGATGTAAGGGGAAAGGGAAAAATGGAGCAGGGTAGAGGGAGGGAGAGAAAGGGTGCGAGGGAGGTGGAGAGATTGTGAGGGAGAACCCGAGGGAGTGAGGGAGGGAGAGGGAGAGGGATAGAGAAAGGGTGCAAGATAAAGAGGGGGAGAGGAAAGGGTATAAGGGAGAGGAGGAGAGAAGGAGAGGGAGAGAGGGGGGGTAGACTAAAAAAGTGAGAGGGGAGAGGGAATGAGAGAGGGCATGGGCGAGTGAGGGAGGTGGAAAGGGATTGAGGAAGAGGGAGTGAAGGAGATATTGGGAGAGAGGGGAAAAGAGGCACAGGGAGAGGGAATAAATGACACATGGGGTAGGGGCATGAGCGAGCAAGGGAGACGCGGGGAGTACTGGAGGGAGAGAGATGGAGAGGGTAGAGGGATTGGGAGAGTGGGCATGGGAGAGAGGGAGAGGGAGAGGGAGAGGAAGTTAGGGAGAGAGAGAGAGGATGTGATAAAGAGAGAGGGGGAGAGGGTGGCAAATAGAGTGGATGATAGAGGGTGTGAAGGAGGTGGAGAGGTTGCTAGGGAGAAGGAGAGGGAGTGAGGGAGAGATAGGGAGAGGAAGAGGGGGATAAAGAGAGGATACAAGAGAGAAACTGGGAGAGGGAAGGGGAGAGCAAGAGAGAGTGTGGAAGAGAGACAAGGAGGGAGAGAGAGGGAAAAAGGGGGTGATGTTGGGGAAATGGAATAAGAAAGAGAAGGAGATAAAGGGAATAAGGGAGAGAGAAAGAGAAGGAGAGAGAGGGAATGTGAGTGGGTGTGAGGGAGTTATGGGGAGAGAGGGGGATAGAGGGAGAGGGAGAGAGAGAGAGGGAGTGAGGCAGTGACACATGGGGTAGGGGCATGAGAGAGCAAGGGATAAGACAGAGGGATTGGAAGAGTAGGGATGGGAGAGAGGGGGGAGAGGGAGAGGGAGAGGAAGTGAGGGAGGAATAGATAAGATTTTGTGGATAGATATGGGTGGAGAGAGGTAGATGGAGAGGATGAGAGAGGTAGTGAGGGAGGTGGAGGGGTTGCGAGGGAGAAGCAAAGTAAGTGAGGAAGGGAGAGGGATTAAGCAGAGGGAGAGGGAGAGAAAGATAGAGAGAAGTTGAAAGAGAGAGAGCGGGAGTGGGAGTGAAATATTCCTCATTCACCATTAGATAGGATCTTCATCATTACATAGAGTAATTTTAGTAAGGGAATAGTAAATTACATAACCATTAACAGCCACTATTGTAGCATATTAACATAAACTTCATGATGTAACTTTCAATCAATTCGATGACTATTATAACTATTAGTTAATCATATTCTTGACAATATAAGTGTCACATCATGCAAGGAAACAAAATTATAAATATGACACAACATGCAACCACATTATTCGACACTAATATACCCTAGAAACTCCGTAGGGTAAAAACTGGCAAAAATTTAATTTTATTATTAAACACTCATCAGGGTGTTCACCCCTCTCTTATTGGTTATAAGGGATTCCATCCCTTGAGCATTGCTATAAAATATTACAAAGCATATCATGTCAAAAACAACAGAACTTTTCAAAAGATATTACAATCATCATGACATCATTTACCCACAAGCCCTTGAACATTATGGCTTTAGAGCCTGGTTCCTGCCATCAATGGATTATCCTAAGGTTGACATTCCTTTAATATGCATATAACACTTACTTATTTCCCACCATAATGGTAACTTAATCCATCTTTGTATGTCGTAGCCTTCTTCTTCAAATTCTATTGCCACAACCTTTGATATCATTATTAAATCAATTATTAATCAAATCAATTCATAAATATATACTATTGGTGCTTCACCATCTATTCATGTACATTCATGAAATGCAAACAAAATGTCATGACATGCTCCCTTTAACACTGCATATGAATTAATTATAAGCGTATAACCATCAATATATTTCTATAAACAAATACCACATTAACTAATACTCCCCTCACATAAGCCCACATTCTTTCGAGACAAATCACTACAATTGTCTAGACATTCCTTTCAAAGAAAATAACATATCAGTTATGATCTTTGTGCATGTGAATTACATAAAATTTATCAAAATAAGTGTGCGAGGGAAACAGATGAAATGAGATATAGAGAGAGTGGGGGAATAAGAGAGGGCGAGAGGGTGAAGGAGTAAGGGAGGTGGAGAGAGAATGAGTGAGAGGGAAAGGGAATGAGGGAGGTAGAGGGAGTGTGGAGAGCGAGAGAGAGTGATGAAGGGAGACAGAATGGGGGAGGGAGATAGATGGAAAGGGAAAGGGGATATATATATATATATATATATATATATTATAGTGAGAGAGAAATAGAGGGTTTACGATTATGATTGGAGGGGAAAGGGCATGAGGGAGAGAAGGAGAGGAAGGAAGCAAGGGAGGGAGAAAAAGAGAGTTTGGGAGAGGAAGTGGGAGAGGGAGAGGGGGAGAGGGAGAGAGATATCAGAGAGAGGGAGAGGAAGAGGAATAGAGATAGAGAGAGGGATTGATAGAGAGAGAGTGAGGGAAGGAGACAAAGTGGAGGAGGAAGGGGCAGAGGAAGAGGAAGTGAGAGGGAGGAAAGGTGAGGGAGAAGGAGAGGGGGAGAGAGGGAATGGGAGAGAGACATGGATAGAGTGAGAGAGAAAGAGAGGATTTAAGGGGTAAATTCAAGGGGAAATGGAATGAGGGAGAGAGTGAGAGGGAGGGAGAAAAGGAGGTAGATAAAGAGCGGGGTGGAAAAGGACTCAGATAGGGGGTGAGGGAGTGAGGGAGGTGGAGAGGGAGAGAGCGAGAGAGAAAGTGAGGGAGAGAAAGAGGGGGAGGGAGAGAGAGATAGGGGAGAGAGGTAGAGGGAGATGGATATACTGGGAGAAATAGAGAGAGATATGGAAAGAGTAGGAGAGTGAGTGAGGGGGAGGGGAGAATGCAATGAGAAGTATTTTGAGGGATTGAGGAATAGGGAGGAAGCAAGAGAGAGAGGGAGAGGAGGAGAGGGAGAGACAAAGGTGGAGAGAGAGAGAGAGAAGGATATGAGTAGTATGAGAGAGATAGAGAAGGTGAGAGGAAGTGGGGAAAGGAGAGGAATATGGGAATAGTAGAGGGAGGGAAAAGGTGGAAGAGAGAGAGAGAGACATAGAGAGAGGGGTAAGGAGTGAGGCAGAGTGAAACTAGGCTAACAAGTGAGGGAGTAAGGGGAGAGGGGTAGGGAAAGGCGGGTGCATTGAGCAAGTGGAGTAGTGATGGATAGGGAGAGGGCTTGGGGTTGAGAGAGGGAGGAAAATAAGGTATGGAGAGAGAGGGGGGGAAGAGGGAGAAGGAGAGGTAAAGAGAGGGTGTGAGGAGGTGATGCAAGTGTAAATGGAATGAGGGAGTAAGGGAGAGGAAGGGAGTAGTGGATTGAGACAGAGTTAGGAGGAATATGAGAGATACTATTGTTCCTTAAGAAACCAATTTCCTGGCTGTAGGGAAATTGTATTTAAGATATTAATAAATATTATTTACTATCACTTATTGTTTATTATATTAAAAAATGAAAGACTTGGAAAACTTGGCCTTAGACTCTTAAAACATGTATGACCAGAACATCTAAGAATGCCATTCTTTACTAAATTTAAATGATGAATGAGGAAAGTTTGAAGGGGAAGTTAAAGACAATATGCTGATCTCTCACAGGAACCATTATCTGTAACTTAGAGAAATTATGATCATGAGAAATAAATCATAGACAATATGCTAGTCTTTCACAGAAACTACTATCTATAACTTGGAAAGGAAGTGAGCACTATAAATATAGGAGCGCTCTTTAAGGGATTTTACCCGCAACTTCATTACTACACTTAAAATGAAGAAAACATTGCATGACACATGATAGTGAAACTTACAAATTATATGTAACAACTCCTGGAAAATGCTAGTTTTTTCATTAATGAATGATGTTATAAGGA
Organism: Pinus taeda; assembly: GCA_000404065.3. Taxonomy (NCBI): domain Eukaryota; kingdom Viridiplantae; phylum Streptophyta; class Pinopsida; order Pinales; family Pinaceae; genus Pinus; species Pinus taeda. Next base: position 24,445 of record APFE031756357.1, on the reverse strand, counting down.
ATATAATGGCCTGGTTCTCCAAAATTCCAATCCTTTCTTAGTAAATTTTCCACTTTGTATACATTGTGGAACAATTATTGATTTCTAAAACCCCTCTAATTGCTTTCTAACTATATGAAATAAAACTGCTACAGAATTTACAGAGGGTAAAAACACCTTGAAGAACAAGAAATAACAAAACAAAACTGAATTTAGGAAGAGATGGTAACTGCTAGCTTGTTTTGTTGGCTCGCTGCCAAATTCCTCTATAAATACTCTAATGATGCTTAGTCCCTCGTAGTTGTAATGTAATTTGTTTAGCTTGTATAATCTTGGGCATTCTGATTGGCCAATATGCAAAGAAATATATATCGGATTTGTCTTCCTTTTCAACCTTGGCTCTAATACCTGATTTTCGACATTACAAAGCGAAATTAACGTTAACCTCTCATTAATCCATAACTCAAAAAGAGTAAATCTTACTTTATAACTTGTCAAATCCGCCCATATACTATTGTGTTAACTTCCATCACAAATCACAATCGGCCTGATGATCCGTATAAAACTTAACTTATTCACCATTAGGCCACATAACTATGAAAATGTTGGATTTATGTGTAAACCTTTTATAATCAAAATATATCATAAAATATTGTAATTGGCACAAGAACCATATATATATATATATAATATATATATATATATATATATATATATATATATATATATATATACATGTTATAATGGCCACACACCCAACGAAAGAATTAACCATAATGAATGTAATATCGGGTCGAGCCATTGCAAATCACAATCAATGTTTATCAACATACATGTATAAAGGTGGACTTGCCGGACTTTAAAATATGATGTATATACATTCCGGTCTCGCCCTTATTGCATATTGTGATCGGCAGGGTCATATGCGTATATATAGATTTCATATTATTTTTGACCCGTCATTTTTGTAAAATACACCATATAAATTTTCAGGTCTGGAACCCAATCGCTAATCGCGATCAACGTTTATCTGTGATGTCACCATCCGTAATGTGGACCCACCAAACTTTAAAACGTAGCTTATAATATGTCGGGTCCGGTAATATTTTAGTACTAGTTTTCTTTGAAAATGCAATTTATTTCATCATTTCTTTTGCATTCTGATTTCCGATAGAGTTATGTTTTGCTATATACATATATAAATGTACACCCATATAACCCTTTGGGTCTGAACCCTAGTAGAGGAGGAGTAATATATAGCAGAAAAAATCTAATAACTCAGGCAAGATGCTTAAACAAGCAAACTATACGAGGATGTACATACCCAGGGGTCCTTCATTTGTGTAGTTCTAGTCATGGTTCAAACTATTTGCAACTCCTCACAATCTTTGAACTTGAAAAACAACCAATTCAAAGACACACAATAGCATATAGATAAAGCATTATAATGAAATCAACTTTATGACATATAAGTAGATGGTTGGTTATACATTGAAATAGTCATTTACACATAAACCAAAACAATGACATCAGATGCATGAACAAAGGTGATATCGGGAACAAGATATTATTTCTCTTATTGTAGATAACTATAATAAAAACATAAAAAGAGTTCACCTGAGTCTTCCTCTTCTGGCTCCAAGTGGAACCGTCCTACAGGTCCATCCAGTCTCGGTCTTCAAAAGGATCCTTCCATAACCAACACAAGGATATCTCCCACAAGTGAAAGGATATCAACTCTCAAGGAAACAAGGGTTTCCTGAACTTGGGGAAGTGCTTGAAGTAGAGGGATCTTCAGACTTGATCATGGGATAATCTCAACAGAGTAATTCTCTCTTTTCTCTCCTCCTCCCAAAGTAGCTTTTTAGTTGGGAAACAGATGCGAACAGTTGGATTACAGGCACTAATAGGTAATCAACACATAAAACCCATGATCTCTGCCCATAATTAAGGAAATTTAATTTTTTTAAGTGTTTTAAGACATATACGTGGGTTGGGTATATACTGACCAGCATGTACACGCGTTTAATATAGGACAAAGTCGCGTACAGGGAGTAAAACACTGCTTTTTAAATATTTGGACCAAGTCTGGAAGGAGGGGTTGCCCTAGGCCATAAACCAAGCATCACAAATACATAAGATGGTAGTTGGAGCTATAACACCCTTGGCCTCTGATATATCATTATTGCTTCTTCTTTTTGCTTTGTCTCTTTTTTAAAGTATTTTCAAAAGCTTTTTTGAATGAAAAATAAATGTTATGGAAAGATGCATGTTACAACATCTGGCTCCACCTAGGGATGGTGCTTTTTCCATAGAAGCACTAAGAATCGTAGATTAGTGCCTCCACCTCGGGCATGGAGTCATATATTTCTCCGCATAAACTGAAATAATATGGCATTTGTAAAATGAATTCACTCTGGTATTCACAATAAAATTATGCTTATTCTTTAGAACTGGAACTAGTGTTTAAATGTTTTCCATTAATAGGCAGCTGTAAAGTCTCAGCGTCAAGATTTTCAAGGATGAAGGTATTATTGGATCTCACTTCAGAAATTCTTAAAGCAACATACTAGAGAGGATCAAATTTCCCATGTTTACCCTTATCTTCTCTTCTGGTATCCCATCACAATACTACGTCTGCAACTTAAAAATAGATTTCCTTGGCTTTCCTGTCAAAAAAAAATTTCATCTTTCAAATTGCCCCTTACCTTGTCCCTGTTTTCACTAAGCTCCACTGCTTTGTTCATTATTCTTACCAAAGCATTTGGCTCTTCCTTCGCCTCCTGAATCATAACAGGGTTTGAGTTCTGTATACTAATTCAAAAGATGATTTCCCTCTGGATCTCCTTGTAGTTACTCTAGAAGCCCACAAAGAAAAGTTTAGCTTAGCATCTCAATCTCTTTGATTTTCTGCAATGGTTTTCTTTAGGATCTTCATCAAAGTCTTGTTAGTAGACTTAGCTAATCCATTTCCCTCATGATGGTAAGATTTTGAATGAGACAAAATAACATTATACTTCTGACAAAAAGTGATGAACTTACTTGAGTCGAAGAATTTAGCGTTGTCTGTTATAATTTTAACGGGACATCCACATCTGCTTAAAAAAATTTCTTCCAGGAATTTCATCACTATCTAATCGTTTGCTCTGTTAGTAGGAATTGCCTCTACCCATTTGGTGAAGTAATCTGTTTCTATGAGAACCCACCTGTGTTGTCTGCCTAAGGGTGGATTGATTTCTTTAACAAATTCCAATCCCCATTGTATGAATGGCTTCTCTATGAAGACTGGAATTAAAGGTAAAGGAGCTAATCTCTTCTTCCCAGCAAAAAGCTGACACTTTTGACACCTTCTAACAAACTTATAGGTATCAAAAAATAAGGTAGGCCAATAAAATACAGCCTGAAGGATCTTGTGTGCAGTTAATTTCCAACTATAATGTCCTCCACAAACTCCCTCATGATAATCTTTGTTTGTTTCAATAAATTCATCTTTTGTTAAACATAGTAACAAAATTCTAGCACGATCCTTCCAGTACAATCTGCCTTCCACAATCGCATATGGATGTGCCTTAATCTTTAGTTCCCTATACTTTATTCTGTCTAAGGATTGAGGACAAAAAGAAAGCACAAATAATGAATTATACGTTTATACCATTCTGAACATAAAAATTTATACCTGATCTTCATTCCTAGATCTTGCTCTCCTTCATTTTCTTCAGCTGCTTTTTCATCTATAGGTGCCAACAAATTAATTCCTAATGCCTGAAAGTTTGATTCTATTAACATTTTTTCCAATCGTTGACCTTTTACCAACTTTGTGGGTTTTATGTCCAAATCAATTCTTGGATCTTGGCAATCCACTTTCCTCTCCTGCCTTCTACATCTCCCTGTAATAATATGTCTTTCACTATAGCATTTGGTACAGAAGCAACGATTTGGGACTGTAGCACATAAGTTCTAAAAGCTTTCAAGGTTTTACCAAGGCATACACCTGCTTCTCAAGAGTATTATATTTCAGCTCAGAATCTCTAAGAATCTTACTCATGAATGCAATCGACTACTCTCTCCCTTCATAATTCTTATGTAGTAAGATAGAAACTATCGAATTTGATGATGCAAATGAAAAAACTTGGAAAGGATTATGATAATCAGGGTTGATTAAGACTGGAGCTGTCTGCAATGCCTCTTTAATCCTAGAAAATTATTCTTTAGCTTCCTTGGTCCAGTGCACTTCATTCTCCTTCTTCTGCATATTAGTGATTTCTTTCAAGATTTCTGCATAATTGGATACAAATCTTCTGATGAAATTAATCTTTCCCAGCAACTTTTGAATATCCTTTTTACTTTTGGGCAATGGTATTTTATACATAGCTTATACTTTGGCTAGATCTATCTTCACTCCTTCTTTGGAAACAATGTGTCCCAACAATTTTCCTTCCTCCAGAGCAAAAATTGATTTCTTGGGATTTAAAGAAAGCCCAAATATTCTAGATTTATCAAAAGTCCTTTTAAAATGATCTAAGTGTTCTTCATCAAACTTAGAAAAATAGTAATATCATCCAAATATATTACTACAAACTTATCTCCCACAAAAGCAATGTCCATAGCCCTCTGAAATGTATCTCCTGCATTCATCAATCCGAAAGGCATTCTGGCATACATAAATGTTGCCCAGGGAGTTGTGAACGTTGTTTTCTTCTGATCCTCCTTGTCCATAGCCACCTGGTTATAACCCAAAAATCCATCTAGCATTCACATTCTAAAAGATCGTGTTACCTTTTGCAACACATGATCCATTTTAGGCAAAGGATAATTTTCTTTCAAAGAAGCTCTATTTAGATTTTTGAAGTCAACACAACCTTATTTCTCCATTTTTCTTTCTCACAAGTACCAGATTAGCCACCCAATTAGAATATCTGAGTGGGACTATGATTTTAGCATCAAGCAACTTCTTGACCTCCTTTTCAGTTGATGGTAGAAGCAGAGGATTTATCTGCCTAAGATTCTATTTGTAGGGTTTAACCCCCTCCTTCAAAGGAATTTTATGCTGAATAATATTCACATCATATGTTTTCAGATCTTCATAGGACCATGCAAAGACATCAACATAATTCTTGAAAAGTTTAATATATGTTTCTTGAAAAATAGGTGGAACTTCAACATATGATTTGACTAACCTGGGATTCTCTTGAGTGCCAATGTTGTGATCTTGAATATGTTCATACTCTGAGTTTTTCCTTGAGTCCACAATCACATCATTTGAATTAAAAATCCTTTCAAGAGGAACATGTCCCTTTGACACAAAAATGTCTTTTAATTGAAAGATCTTCTGATTTTCTATTGAATCTTTAAAACCACTAGCTCTTGCAATTTCTGTTGTATCTTCTTCGTCCTAATCAATTTTTGTACCCTAGAACTCCTCAACCATATTCAAAAACTCCTTAATATGCTGGTCATCTTCAAAAACTTGTGAGTTCTTAACATTATCACGAACAAAAGGTTTGTATCTCATTTCTACCTCATATCTTAATCTTGGATTAATAGGAGGTTTGAAAGTGCTAGTAGCCATAGCCAATGAATCTGCCAATCTATTTCATCCCTTGGAATGAATTGAATGTTAAAAGCTTCAAAGAAATTTTCAATCAAATCCCATACCTCATTTCTGTATGCTTGGAGTCTAGGATGCTTTTTTTTCCAGTGATCCTTTATCTGCTTAATAATTAGTTCCAAATCTCGAAAAGAAAAAATTGACTTGACTCCCATCTCTTTGGCCGTTTGTAGCGCAATAATCAAGGACTCATATTCTTCCATGTTTTTATTTGCCTCGAACTCTAATTTGAAAGAAAAAGGAAACAAATTACCTCCAGGTGCAATTAGAAGTAAACCAACACTTGTTCCTTCCTTGGAGTAAGCTCCATCAAAGAAACATTTCCACACTTCTTCCGTTTGCAGCTTTGTAATTACATTGGCTGAAGCAATCTACTTCTGATTATCTTTAGCCAGCTCTGCATTATCATGCAGTGTGAAACAAGCAAAATCATCCTTCTCGTGACTACACACAGGTGAGTTGCTTACTCTATTTTTTGTAATTTTTTTTACAAACCTAGTTTCTTTGTACAATCTCCTCTCCTCCCCATAAAAAACTGGTATAAAAATGTATGTAAAATCCAACTTCAAAACACCTCCCAATTTAGCTCCCAAAGACCTAGATAGAAGCATTCCAAATCTAGTAGGGATATCTGCTACTACAACATCAATGACCAAGCTTCTAGCTAGGATTTGGGCTAATGACACTGTCAGATCCTTAATAACACCTAGACACTTGACCTTGTTTGAGTCAAAATAATACAAATCCCTGTAAGGTTTGGTCACTTTTAAATTTAGTTGCTTCATCACTGATAAAGGAATAAGATTATGTGAAGCCCCCGAATCAAACATGCAATTATTTAAAAGGAAATCATGAACCAATAGCGATATATAGAAAGGAGGTATTGAATAATCTATTTCATCTACATGCGGGCCAAAAACCACTACTAGTTTATCTTCCCGCAAATTTACAGTATCACTCTCACTCTCTTTTAGATTAACAAACTCAGAAATCTACTTTTGATAAGTAGGTGTTTTTGCAAATTCTGTAAGGGGAACTTGTATTCTTACATTTTCCAACTCCTTGGTAAGACTAAACAAGTCACCCTAGTTATTAGTATTTTCATTCTCATCTTCACCTTTCTTTATGACTGGAATTAGAGGAATTGAAACAAGCTTCTCCAAATGAATTTTTCCAGTTTGATCCTGAGAAGACTCACCTCGAAGCATCTATGTCTTTCCATTCGCATTTTTCTATTGCTTTCCTTTATTAACTTGTTTTTCAAGCTAATATTCTTGTGGAGTCGCCTTTGATGAGGAAGTTGAAACTTGCTTCCTACCTCCATTTGCTTGATTTCTCGATCTTTTCCTAGATCTCAGGTCATATTTTTTATGTAGTATAGCCAGCATAAAATCAGAAAATTGTTTCCAATATTCATTAATTTCATTTCCATCATGAATATCATCTGCTTCATCATACACATACTCTTCTCCTTCAATGCCGATTTCATCTTCATCAACTGCAGATAATGTGGAAATATGATCTTCAGGTTTCTCTTCACCAGGATCTGCTTCTATATATAATGGTGCTTGAATTTGATTTTGATCTTTTCTCTCCTTTTGCATAATTTGCAAAGGTGGTCTTCTGAATTGGGGATTAAAGTTCTTATTAAAATGTGTTTGTCTCTGAGAGTTCTTATTTTCTAACTCTAACATATTTAACTTATCTAACATGATTTTAATTATATTACACATATCCTCCAATGATTGACTTTGAGAGGAATCTATCTCGCCTTTCCCTTGTCTTGGGAAAGCTGTGTTTTTGGTTATTTGCATGCAACCACCAGATTCACTTCTATCTCTAAAGCATCTCTTTGGATGTGATCAAGGGTTGGAGCTCTCCTTTCCCTTAATGTAAATCCAAAGTTTGATTCAAAATCCCCTGCAGAAGTTATTTTCACACCAGCATGAGGAGACTTAATCTCTGTTGTGAGACTATTGTACAGCTTGTTAGATCTTCTCACAAATTTAGCCACAGTTTCATCAAACTTCTTCTTTATGGCATTAAATTCTGTTAATGAATATCCATGGTATCTTTTTTCTCCCCATATCAAAATAAACACACATTCCATCTCTTCCCATGCAGGAATAGAATTATTGGGAAGTCCTTTGAACCATTTCCTTGCTTCTCCATTTAGACACTGAACAAAAAGTCTTAAAAAACATCTAAATGTTCAACATTTAGGATTTCTGCAAAATTGGAAAATACTACTACATGACTCTCTAATGTTCATCTTCTCATGAAGAACATCGAAGAGTTTTAAGGTAATCCTATGGAATTTTATTGTAGGGTTGTGGTAATTAACGAGGTGCATACCTATTCATTAAGAATGCATGTGCTACCATGTTCACTTAACTTTGATTAGCACCAGATGTGGAACTTGTTTGAGAGGTAAATGGAATGTGCAAAGGAGGTAATGTGGTTATTGGATGAGGTTGAATAATTACAACAAATGAAAAGTAACAAACTCAAAAGATTTTTCTTGACAGCTAGGTTCCTGAAATGAAGATGATAAAAAAGACGAGTCTCTGTCAGATGAATGTTCAAGTGAATTTCTACCTGATGCAGACAATGTAGGAATTGGTGTAGTTGGAATCTTAGACCTTTTAACCCTATTAGAAAATAGCCTTTCAAGATCTGAAAAAGCTTGAACTTTCTTTTGTGAAGTGTCTCATCTTGTATGGGCCTTCTTGGAGCCAGAATTATTGCTTTGATTCAAAACACCAAATATTTCCTCCTCACTGAACAACCAGACAAAAATATTGAAACCCAAGGAAAAATCTTCTTGTCTTCTCTCCCCGGCAGCAACACCAATTAATGTTGTTCCTTACAAAACCAATTTCCTGGCTGTAGGGAAATTGTGCTTAAGACATTAATAAATATTATTTACTGTCACTTATTATTTATTATATTCCCAAATGAAAGACTTGGAAAACTTGGCCTTAGACTCTTAATACTTGTATGACGAGAACATTTTAGAATGTCATTTGTTGCTAAATATAAATGATGAATGAGGAAAATTTGAAGGGGAAGCTAAAGAAAATATGATGATCTCTCACAGCAACTATTATATATAAATTAGAGGAATTATGATCATGAGAAATAAATCATAGACAATATGCTAGCCTTTCACAGAAACTACTATCTATAGCTTGGAAACGAAGTGAGGACTTTAAGTATAGGAGCACTCTTTAAGGGATTTTACCATGCAGCTTTATTACTACACTTAAAAAGAAGAAAAAATTGCATGAGAGATGATAGTGAAACTTACAAATTATATGTAACAAATCCTAGAAACTTTTGGTTGTTTCATTAATCAATGATGTTATCAGGAATACAGTGATCTAGTTCTCCAAAATTCCAACCCTTTCATGTAAATTTTCTACTTTTTATACATTGTGGAACAATTATTGATTTATAAAACCTATCTAAATGCTTTCTAACTATATGAAATAAAACTCCTATAGAATTTACAGAGGGTAAAAAGACCTCTAAGAACAAGGAATAACAAAACAAAACTGAATTTAGAAGGATATGGTAACTTCTAGCTTGCTTTGTTGGCTCGCTGCAGAATTCCTCTGGAAACACTCTAATGATGCTTACTTCCTCTAAGTCGTAATGCAATGTTCTTGGTTTGTATAATATTGGGCATTCTAATTGGCCAAAATGCAAAGAAATATATATCGGATCTGTCTTCCTTCTCAACCTCGGCTCTAATCCCTGATTTTCCACATTACAAAGAAAAATTAATGTTAACTTCTCATTATTTCGGAACTCAAAAAGAGTAAATCTTTCTTTATAACCTATCAAGTCTGCCCATACAACACTTTGTTAACTTCCATCGCAAATTGCAATCGGCTTGATAATCCGTGTAAAACTTAACTTATGCACCTTTAGGCTGCATAACTATGAAAATGTTGGATTTATGTGTAAACCTTTTATAATTAAAATAGATTACAAAATATCGCAATTGGAACAAGAACCATATATATATAAATGTTATAATGTCCGCAGACCCGACAAAATAATTAACCATAATGAATGTAATATCGGGTTCAGCCATTGCAAATTGCAATTGGCGTTTATCAACATATATGTATAAAGGCGAACCTGCGGGACTTTACAATATGATATATATACGTTTGGGTCTGGCAGTGAGGATAGAGAGAGAAGGAGAGAGAAGGTGAGGCACTGGTAGATGCCTTGAGAGAATAAGGGACATAGAGAGGGGGTGAGGAGAGGGAGAGGGACATAGGGAGAGTGAGAAAGAGAGAGAGACAAAATTAGAGTTGGAAAACGTTAGTGGAAGAGGAAGAGAGTGAGGGAAGGAAAGAGAGAGTAAGAGCGGGAGAGAGATATAGGGTGAAATAGAAAGAGAAAGGATGATGGGGTGATTGAGGGGGAAGGGGTGTGAGGGATACATGGTAAAGCTGAGAGTTTGAGACAGACAAATTCCTCATGGTTTAAGTGGGCAGATACAGAGGCATCCATGCTTGTATAGGCCTAGTGATTTAGCATGATTGTGATGAACCATGGTTGTATTGATTAGGTATTTAGGCCTAGTAATCGCTTGGTGGGATATATGGTAAATCCCGAGGAAGCCCTTGTTACTTTTATTGTGAGTCCTACATTCATGCTTCGAATATGGCACAAGGGCAGTTGGCTGAAAGAAATATTTGGTTCACCCAATCTATGGTCGGGTGGTTCGTGGAAGTCCCTAGTTTGTTTGGCTTATGCATTCATTAATAATATTTCCTTATCCTTTGGTATTTCATGTTTAAATGTACTTGTTCATTTGTGGTCTTATGGTTGTTATATTCTTGTTGTTTCTGTTAGTTATATGCTAGTTATAAGTATGGTTTATGACACACTTTTGTTATAGATCTCATCATGATTTGATTAGTACATGAGATGTGAATGAATATATGACCTAATGGATGATAATGTGACTATTTTGATAAGGCATCAATCCTTGTTTGTGACTATCAGATATGTATGAGACCCCTATACTCAGATATGTTGTTATGACCTATACATTTCATATTTATGATATGTTTAACAAAATGTATGTCATGGAAAGTAAGGGTATGGTCAATTCCTTGTAACAATGTTTGCATTAGTAGATTTAATTCATTGTTATTTAACATTCCTATAAGTTTCCTGAAGTTCTAGGAAGTGGCCTAAGTCCTAGCCTTGAAAAAGTGGCACAAAATCTCGGGTCACTCGCACAAAATTTCCTAAAATAGGCCACAACCACTAACATTCTTTGTTGTGGGGGAAACTAGAGGGCCTCATTGATATACATGGCTTGTCATGGGAGTGGTTAAGGGTCTATCTTATTAAAAATACAAGTTGTCTTAGGTGTTAGGCACCTAGAAGGGCTGGTTGTCTCCTGAAGGGTCTATAGTTCTTCAGTCAGGTTAGATTGGTTTGTTTTGCCGATTCCACTTCATTAACAGTACATGGGGAGTTAACTCAAATCATAGTAGTCTTTTTTCACATGTTTACCCTAATGGATCAATTATCTTGCGTAAATGTGGGAGAAGCATGTTACAGAGTGGTATCAGAGCAGTGTTCACCCCTTGGAATGGATGGGCGGAATGTGTTGGTCGTGCATACATGTTGATTACATATGTGTTCTTCATGTTTCTAGTTTATGTGCTTGTTGTGTATGCATGCTGAAGTTCATGGTTGTTGTTCTGTCACCATGCAAATGTTGATGGTGTTTGTGTTTGATGTGGTCATTATGAGTTTATATTAGTTATGCACTTATTATGCATGTTAGCATCTATACATCATTATGCATACATTGACATGGTTATAGTTGTTGTGCATGAGATCATGGTGTGTGGTTGGTATGGTCATGCATTGATAACTTGATAATGGTTGAAATGATGATTATATGATGATATGATTATATTTATATACGTGTTGTGCTAGTCTGGTTGATCTTGAAAATGAGATATCTTTCCTTGAACTATATTGAGGTATGTTGATTATGTTATGTTTTTGTTTAAGCTGACATGGTATACTTGCAAGAAGAAGATCAAGTATGTCTAACAAGATGGTAGAATATTATTCACGAGACTCTCCCTATGGATCAAATGAGAAGCATTGTGGTGGGCACCCTTCTAACTTAATAGACACATTGAGTAGTTTTACAACATAAATAAGAAGTTTCAAAGTAGATAATGACATAATCATTCAGGGATAGGATAAACAAGTATAATTTAATGCAATAATCCTTCAGATGTTGTCAGAATTGTAGAAATAAGAATTGCTCAAGATCAGCCATGGGAAAGAGGATAGGACTAATGGGGGATATTGAAGTAGATCTAATGGTGGGAACATGTTGGATAGGATGACACTATCATAGATGAAAGGATCTTGGATACACCAGATAGGAGAGGTGATGGACACAGGTTCTATTCCGGTTCTGGTTCTGATAGGTACCGTGATCACCATCGTTATCATCCTTACAGGAGGAGTGGGAGCGTATATTTTCTAGATGAGTTCAAGAAAGCCAAGCCATTGGGTAAGAGCTTATGTATTTGAGTTGAATGGTATGCCTACCTCAAAACATTTTAATGTAGTTCCATTGGGATCATACAGTATGTTGCTTGGTATGGACTGCTTGTATCTTCATAGGACCAAGGTGGATTGTTATGATAAAGATATTGCATTATAAGATTAATCTATAATTATAATTTCTACATGGTATCAGGACTAGCTGATCTATCGTGATATTTCTACCATATATGATATTTCATATAATTGAGTGGAGTTTAATTTTTCTTAGCAAATTAAAGAAGCTTCTCTAAAAGACCTAGAATATGAATATGCTTGGCAACAAACTTAACTTTTAAAAAATGCTGGAAAACAAAATGAGTACGGTAATAATCATGACATCTTGCTGATGTTTAGAGAAAGGATGTATATCCCTAACCAATTATCAATAAAATAATTTATATTAGACGAATTCCATATAAATCCTTATACCGCTCATCCAGGATATCAAAAATTATTTCTGCAATTAAAACAAGTTATTATTGGCCTCGTATGAGGAAAGGTATTGTAAAATATTTAGAAAAATGCCTACAATGTCAACAAGTTAAAGCTAAGAGTCAGAATCCTCCTCCTATTTTTTTGCATCTTTTACCCATTCCTAAATGGAAGTGGGACACAATTACCTTGGATTTCATAATCAAGTTACCCAAATCGAAGAGAGAAAATGATTCTATCATGGTAGTGGTGGATAAATTGAGCAAACTAGCTCATTTCAGTCTTTTTAAGTCCACATACTAGACGACACAAGTGGAAGACATATTTATGAAATAAATATTCATGTTGCATGGAATGCCTAGAGTTATAATTTATGATCGGGATGTGAAATTCACCTCCACCTTTTGGAGGGTTCTTTTCACAGGGTTGGGTAATAAATTTCACTTTAGTACTTGATATAACCCATAAACATATGGTCATACTAAGTGAGTCAAGAAGCGTTGAAGATGTATCACTATCAACCAAATTGATGAATAGCATATGCATGGCAGAGCATAATACGATCATACCCCCGAGTTGAGGATATGATACATATGCACGTAATGTTGCAACCAGGAAAATGGGAAGAATATCTTCACCTAGTGAAATTTTCTTATAATAATGGTTACCATGAATCACTAAAAATGAGTCCCTTTGAGGTACTTTATGGAAGGAAATGTCAAATACCTACAAACTAGAATAGTCCTAAGAATAAAATGGACTTGGGACCTAATATGTTAGAAGAAATGGAAAAAATGGTGAAAAAAGTTCGGTAAAGTCTAAAAGCTTCTCAAGATAGACAAAAAACTTATGTGGATAAGAAAACAAACTAGCGAGAATTCTAGGTCGGTGATCATGTTTATTTGTGGGTTAATCTAAAAATGAGTACTCTTAGGTGGGGAAAGTGTGCAAAGCTAGCACCCCAGTTTCGTGGAAATTATCAGATCTTAGAAAGGGTAGGACTAGTTTCATACCAGCTTTCATTATCTAGTGACATTCATATTCAAAATGTATTCCAAGTCTCTCTTTTAAAGAATTATATATATGATTACATGCACATTATAAATTGGCAGGATATATAGGTAAAGGGTACTAAAAATGGTGAATATAAACCTCTTCATATATACCCATATGTCAGAATAATGACTAAATTGTGATTGTCGCAGGTCGAACTAGGCTGAGAGTTTCTGGAAGAACCTCTACGTATACTCGACCAGAGAGAAATAATGCTACGAAAATGAGCTATCATCCAGGTTAAAGTGAGGTGGAGGAACTTTAGCTAAGAGGAGGCAACCTAGAAAGGAAAATGATTTATGCATGAGGAATATCCCGAGTTGTTCCATCAATGGTCATAAAGATAAACACTGTGGATTGTGTTACGCTCAAGGGAGGAGAGATGTGACATCCCCAGGTGTTGTAGATATCTAATTAGTTACTTTACTATGGTGAACCTAGTAATTTACTAAGTAGAGGAAGATATGGATTCTAGAATAATTTGAAATGGTAATTAGTTATTGGTTTTATTTATTTAAAAAAATACACACATGGTCTCTATTAGAAGTTCTGGAATTTATAGATGGAGACTCAATAATTCTCTCTTATCTAACAATTAACAGTTAGAAGTAGTTATCTATTTTTTAGTTCTTCTCTCTCTTTTTCAAAAGGAAGGATATGGAGAGTAAGGTGGAAAGAGGAAGGTAGGATGATGCCTAGAAGTGAATTCCTTGAGTTGGATCAGAAGCAGTGGGAAAGACTTCAATAGGTAGATTTTCCTTATGGAAGGAAAGAAAAAATTATAGGCTAGACTTGGAGGTCCTGATGTCAGTGAATTAAAACAACTATCTAGGCAGCTGCTCTGGATTCTGAGGAGCTTGGGGGGAGAAGATTTGATGTAATAGCCAATTTCTCATTGGAAGGGTCATGTAGCCTTTCCTATAAAATTTTGGCCATCGAATAGAAGATAATTGTTTAACTGGTTAAGGGCTTGGATTTCCTATTTTGTTGTTTCTTTTGTTTTAAAAAAAAGAACCATTGTGAATATTCGGATCGAGCACCATTGTTAAATGTTTTCATATATATATTTTACGACACAGGGATTGAAACTTGTTGTTTGTATGATGTATATGAATTACAGAATTGGAAATTGAAAGCCATTGTTCCTATATTGTTTTGAAGACTCAAACTAGCATTTACTTTTCATGATTAATTAAGATTGAAAATAAAATTGGTTATGAACCACTGTACCATTCATTAAAGAGTACAAATAGGAATGGGTTGGTAAATATAAATATGTCATTAAAATATGTAACGAAAAACAATAGTGGTTGACACATAACAGTGGAAGTTAATTATTTATATAATAAGTTACAGTAAAATAATGCTTAGTTTCCAGGTATGCCAATTGGGAGGCTAATAATAATTTTCTAAGAGAAGTTAAATACAAATATCTAAGTACAAATAGACAGTCCCATAAGAGATAGAAGTGATGGTTTTCTAATATTTCAAGAAGCTAAGTCGAAGAGGATTATACTTTTAACTGTGTAAAGAAGATTAATCTGAATTGAGTGTGGCGACATCACCCAAACTTATTCTTCATGGCGAACCTTATTGGCACAACCTAAAGAAATGGTTTTGAGGGATGTCCACTAGGAATTAGAGTCTGGTTTTGTTTATATTGAAACCACAAGAAGGGTCTATGTCCACAACGGGAATAAAAAGGAAAACTTATTAATTTAGAGATAATAAATTGGTAATCCGACATCCATTAGCTTCTAAAATTGCATATATAAAAGCATACACATGATCTCAACTACATACAAATTAACAGGAGACAAATTCGATAAATATACATATAAAATAAAGAAAAGATATAATATATGTAGCTTAAATGTTTCCGCCAGTGAGGGGCCAAGTCCTTTGTCCAAGAAAAATAAATAACAATTGTGATATTGATCAATGTTTAATATTTAGCAATGTTGTGCCGTCAAACAAGTTTTCAGCTTAATAAACCAATGGAAATAAAAGGGGTTGAAACCCCACAATACAATTACAAAAACATCAACAATGCACAAAATAATATTAATAGAACATCGAAACACCATCTCGTATCTCTTGGCAAATTTCCCTATTACAATCAGAATCCCCTAAGAGGCTAAGGGAGTCATGAAATAAAATACCATTCAAACTTGGTATATGGCAAAGTAAAAGACCAATAGTAAGTACCTTGCCACCATGACCCCTATACATCCAAAGAACAAGGGTTTGGGCATCACCTAACCTATTTTCAAGACATGTTGTAACTAGTCAAAATTACCATGAGGGTAGCTTAAGAATGGGCATTCGCTACAACATTCCAAAGTAATTACCTATGAGGAATCTCCTGCATCACGCCATGCCCAAAATTCTACAAATAAATAAAATAAATTAAGGGTCAGTAATGGAGAAAATGTGCAAATTAACCTCAACCCTAACTGAGACTATCCAAATGTAGAACTCTAATTTATTTTACCTAGAAACCATTTATGGGTATTTTACCTAGAAACCATTTATGGGTATGGCCTCTTCTGTGTGTGGGAATAAGTATGTGAGGTTGGCATAGATACCTGCATAATCGAAGCATAGAGACTTACGGAAAAAGCATTTTGCGAACGAGTTGCAACTAGAAGGCATTAAGATTAACAACATGGCAGTGTAATGAAGATTAACATCTGACTTTTATATATTATAAATTCATTTAATACCTTTATAAATAACTAATAACTTAATAATCATTTAAAATTACATTATATAT
The DNA here is from genome assembly GCA_000404065.3 of Pinus taeda. Classification (NCBI taxonomy): domain Eukaryota; kingdom Viridiplantae; phylum Streptophyta; class Pinopsida; order Pinales; family Pinaceae; genus Pinus; species Pinus taeda. Next base: position 7,988 of record APFE031756357.1, on the reverse strand, counting down.
ATATGATTATCAAATCCAAGAAGTACACTTACGCTAATTTTATGTATGACAATAATAACTTGGAGGAAGTATATTCTTACAAGTACCTAGGAATTGATATTCATCACAAGCTCAACTCGAACCATAGCATTGAGAAAAGGATTAATGGGGGCTAGAAAGCTTATTTTAGTCTTGAAAATAATTGTAAAACTACAAACCTAGTAATGTGGGATAAAAAGAAGTTCCTCTTCGAAACTTTAGTCACACATGTTATCTTATATGGCTATGAGGTTTGGGGTTGCAACATATCTAGAGGAGCATGGAGAAAGATTGAGCAAATCTAGAAGCGTTTTATAACGTATATCCTGAAAATTAAAAGAAATACACCATATCCTATTCTCCTTATAGAAGCAAGTCATTCCCCTATTGACATCCTAGCTATGAAATTTTGGGAGATCAACGAGAATGATGCATTGCAAAACATTAATAACACTAAAGATATTGTTACGTCTAAGTTCAAAGAAAAAATGTGGTGTGAGAAAGATTTAGCAGCTAAAAGAAAATTAAGTTATTATAAGGTCATCAACGCCACCGTAGAAGATCAAAAGTATCTCTCTATTTTAACTAGCTCAAAGAAGAAAATTAATATAGAAAAGATTAAAATGAATTCTCATGAGCTCCATAGTGAAACAGGTCGTTGGGCAGTTCCTAAATCACCATGGATGGAAAGGATCTGCCATCTATGTGAGAATGGGAACATCGAGGATGAAAACCACTTCCTCTTGGAGTGTCCTGCCACTTCCTCTTAGAGTGTCCTGCGTACAACCACATTAGATCTCAATTTCACAATCTTTGTTACAATACTGACTTTCCTAGCCTTTTACAATGTCAAAATTATAGTGAGCTCACGAGGCTTCTCTCCAAACTTTTTGAGCATAGGAATAAAATCTTAAATCAAAATAAATACTTTGTTTCTTTAGGACCAATAGACAAATGTTTGGTCTCAGCCGACGTTAACCATCATCATAATCATCGTCATATATATATAATTAAAAATATTATTCCCTTTTTTGACTTTTATATTTTATATATTTATTTATTTAATACCTTTTATAACTAACTAATATAAATATCATAATTTAATATATATATTATATACATATATATATGCCCTTTTGACTTTTTATGATAATATAACTTTCGATTTGATAAACTTATTTTTACCCCCTCGTCCTAGTCCATCTAACTATTCCCCAGTCAAATTTAGCCATTATAGTCATTGCCTGATCTTGAATTATAGCCATTGGAGGTCTCCTCTATCTATTTAACGTGCATAGCTTGATCTTCTCCTCAACTTGTCCTGGCGATGAACCACATTTGTTGGTTTGAAACGCGTCAACAAATGAAATACAATGTGATTTACGCCGAAAAATCTATCATAAATAAGAAAAAGTATTTAATATTAAATTATTTCAAACAAATATTAAAATATATATCATATTAATAATCTATTGAAGCATCTGAGATGCGAATGTTAACTATGGCAGTTAAGTTGATTAGACGGAGCGGTGGCGGACAAGGCAGCCACATGGCCCTCTGCAACCTTTCCAAAGCCACCGTGAATGGCATTCATGGCACCTTGCAGGAGCCATTTAATGCCTGCACTAGTTGAGGTAGGGCCATTACCCACTTAAACATGGACCGAAGAAATTTCTTGTTATTCTGCCCCTAATTCAATGTGTCTACCCTCCCCAGGTGAGAGAGCGGAATGAACGCACCAATATTGGTCACATATGTTGGCTTGTGAGCTGCATTGATTTGGGTAATGGCTTCCACCATTCCCACACCAACTTCTGCAATTCGGCTCACAACCTCCAACCCTATATAACTTCCTCGCATAACTCTTCTGTCAATTCCTCTTATGTTCCTGTTGACTTACTCCGGTCTTCCATCGTATGCACAATTGGCGTGGTGGCACGAACGATGGAAGTTCTCGTTCGCCTGCTCTGCCTTGTCCCAACTCTATTTTGCCTGCCTCCTCTGCTGATCATCCCAACCAACACAATTTCGCAGGCCAGTACCAAGATACAAGAAGTGGTAGAGGCAGAGCAGGCCTCCATAATTCAAGCTGTGAAGCTGCGGATGTTCGCACCACAACCTTTCCCTTGCCTCTGCATACTACTCCTCACACCACCCAGTTTCGGTTTCACAACTCTTTGAACCGCCTCGTTATAATAGCTATTGTATCAATCACCATTATAGAAGAGACTGAGCAGCATGCTCCCCTAGATAATTTTATTGATGAGGTGAACATAGCTGGCCCAAGCAGTAGCAAAAGGGGCAACAATGATGAGGAGGAAGTTGATGAAGGTTAGAACAGAAGGCATGGCAAAGCCACTGCTGGCAGTCAACATGTTAAGACAGACATTCACAGTTATACACAGGCCTTGGATAGTCGTCCAGATGACACGTCAGGCCCACATGTTGAGGCTTGCAGGGAGGAAGGCCAGTAGGCACTGGGAACTAGCGAGCCAGACAACCCGAATGACTAGGTGCATCCAATTGTGGAGGAGCCTCCTCTGATAGACTAAGCGCTGCGTGTCGTGCTTGCGAGGTGGAATTTCTCTCTTGTTCTTGGTTTCGTTTTTGTCCAGTCTTATGTGTCCTCGAGATAAATTGTTGGTCTGTTGGTCTAGTCAGGACAAACTGTTGGTCTTGGTAATGATCTGTTTAAATTTGCCACCCCTGTGTGAGTTAATTTTTGGATATATTTTGGACATATCTTTGGACTGGTTTCCCCTCTGTTGGGGCAGTCACAGACAACTATCATGGATGCATACTCATTGACGACGGGTTCCTTTGTAGCCAAGAATCATTATAACTACCCTTTTTGTATCATACTAATAGATTAACCTTACTTAAAAATAATAATATATTGAAACAAATTTAAAAAAAAACATTACACTAAATTTTATTTTATTTAAATTAAAAATAAATATAACTAAAATTCACTTAAATTTACTTTTATTTAAATAAATGAATTATAAAAATATTATTGAAAACCAACAAAGATATTTTTTCAAATAATAAATATCACAACCTATTACTTTATAAAATAACATTCTTTGCAAAAAAAAAAAAAAAAACCAAAAAGTACTTCAAAACCTAACTAACAATTGCTAGGGTATATATTTTATGCTTACTCTTCTTTATTTGAAATTTGATGTATCATCCAAACCAAAAAATATACCATATGAATGATATCATATTAGTAATATATTAAACTAAAAATAGAATGGGTGAAAATGGTTTTAGTTTAAAAATTATGATGTTTTTCAACATTTGATAGATCCATGATTAAGAATGCTTAAGATACATGTAATATGTGGTATTAATAAAAATTATGTTTAAATAATTTATAATTAGTTTTGATATGTTTTTGTTAACCTATCAAGATGTATGGTAATGATTTATTGAGTGATATATTTAATACAATTTATGAATCAAGTTAAAGTAGAAAAAAATTTAAAATAAATATAATGGATTATGATAATTTTTTAAAATAATATAATTAATAAAAATAGTAAAAAGCACAAATGAAATTTAAATTATAATATGAATATTTACAAGTTTATTTTATTATAATAATTATTAATTATTACTTTAATAATATTGTTTAAAAATTCATTTAAAGTATGTAAATGTGTAAATAAAAAGATAATAATATAGGGAAATTTATTTAATAATAAATTATTTAAAATAATATTAAAATTATATATTAATAATATATTCAAACAATATTTAAATTTTAAGAACATTAGATTAAATTAAATTATATTTTATTTAAATTAAAAATAAATATAAATAACATTTCCCTTATATTTATTTATATTTAAATAAATAAATTATAGAATTATTATTTAAAAACAATAAAGATATTTTTACAAATAAAAAATATCACAACTTAGTGCTTTAGAAAATTACTTCCCTTAATTAAAAAAACAAAAAGTACTTGAAAACCTAAATAAACTAATTCTGGTATGTTTTATGTTTATTCTCCTTTATCTCAAATCTTACTTTTTATGGAAGCCTAAAAATAAATTAAAAAAAATACTAGAAAACCTAAATAACTGATTCTGGTCTATTTTATGTTTACTCTCTTTTATTTCAAATTTGACATATTATCGAAACCTAAATATATACTACATAAATAGTATCAAATTAGTGATATATTAGATTAGAATGGTATCAAATTAGTAATATATTAGATAAAAAATAGAATGGGTAAAATTAAATTAAATTATTTAACTTTAAAAATTATGTACAAATAAGGTTAATAATAAAATTTGTTTTATTTAATTAAAATTCTAAATTTATTTTATGTTTAAAAATTAAATACAAATTATGATATGTTACAAGTGGAAACCAGAAATAAACATAATTATTTTTATTATTATATAATATAATAAATTTAAGCTTGAACTTAAAAAAGAAGTGTTAATGTTATTTAACAAATAGGAGCATCGCAAGATTTACTGCAAATTAAAGCAACCGCGGAGTGATTACAAGATTGCCACGTTGAGAACAACATCCAAAACCGCTAGATGATTGCAACAATGACACCGTTGATTACAAGAACGGCATCCCAGTTTTGGATAATTAGAAGAATGGCACGGTTGAGCACATGAACGGCATCCAATGTTTCCCACAGAAAACTGTTGGAGGACTAAGAGCTTTTCCCTGGCACATTATTTTATTGGTATTCTATTCTCATAATTAAAGCATTGCAAGACTTGCTGCAAATTAAACCAACCGTTGGATGATTACAAGAATGGCAGCTTGATTGTGAGGATAACATCCAAAACCGTGGGATGATTACAAGAATGGCACCTTTGATTACAAGAACGGTATCCAATGGTTCTCCGTTCGAGGACAAAGAACTTTTTCCTAACACATGCTTTTATTCTCATTGTATTAACTATCGAATCCATCTCTTCTGCGCCAAGCTCCATCAATCCACTGGAATTGGTTTGAATATGAAAAATTGTAGCATCTGTTCAAAACTTCAATTAGCAGGTAAAACTGGAGTACCATCACATCTTAATTTTTCTGGCTTCCTCTTTCTTTGTACTGCGTTGTCTCGATGTGTTTTTTGTCTTCATGGATATGTGTGCGTTGGCCGCTGTTAATGGGTGGGATGGGAGACGAGACTTCTTGGTCTCTATCTTCACATTTGATGGGCAGAGGAGGGTATGGCATGGCGTTGGCAGCTTCTTGGTCTCTATCTTCACATTTGATGGGTAGAGGAGGGTATGGCATGGCATTGGCAGCTTCTTGACTACACAAATTGATCAGTTTTTGTCCCACTAAAGATTATTGTTCAAGGCTGGTTACAAGCGGGACTACATTTGTGAACTATTAGCCTCTCAACGATTTCTTTGGCTCTCCCATAAAACAAACCCCGGTCGTTACTCTCATCAGACTTGCACAGGTACAGTGAGATTGAATTCTGCTCATGCTTTTGCGTAAATGGCTCTCTTATCTTGATATTTGCACATGGTTTTGTGTTATTTGCACACGATTTTGAGTTAACATTTACGTGGGTATTAATATTTAGTCTGGATGCTTTAGGATTTATTTGATATTTTTATTTTAAAACTTGCGATTTAAACTCATAATTATTTTTCTTAGTTTCGAGTACAAACTCTGGAAACTTAATCTTATATAATTTTTTCTAAATAGTGCATATTTTAGTGCTGGTTAATTTAAATACTAGAAAATTTATGGGTTTTAAAATCTATATCTATGTATACCCTAACGGCTTTACCAGCTTTCGTGGATAAGCGGAGCTTTCTTTAGAGAGATGACAAATGCACAATCTCAACAGCTCTGGTGAACAATATGATGCTGGATTTCAAGATGTGGTCTATTGCATCAAACAGGGCTTCACATATGGTCATTTTCTGTTGTAAATATATCAAGTTAGTTCTAAGATTATTTAGGTTGACATAGGGTTTTTATACCATAGAAATCCTAAATACTACTCTTAGTCATCAATTCATAGATATAGGTTGTCCTTCCATTCCAAATATTAAGACCTTATTATCCAGAAATTTGTCAAAAGGAATGTGCTTCATTGTAGTTCTTCACTCCTTACAATGATACGATCATCCAGAAATTTATCGAAAGGAAAGCGCTGCATTGTAGTACTTGCTGCATTGTAGTACTTGACTCCTTACGATGTAGGTTAAGGTGGTTTGGACTAATTATACTTGTTTTGGTGGCTTCACTGGCTTTTCTCCATTGTCAGCATGTTATTGCAGTCATCATTAACCTTTAGTGGAGGCCTAATGCATCTTATCATAGCTACCATTATGCTTTAATGGATGTCCGATATCCATTTTAAGTCGAATTCTTGGAAAATATAAGACACCCCTTTTGAAATGCAGCCTAAACTTGTATATTACCCGGCTAAACCTACCAGGCTTTTACCCCAACTCTTCCTATATGGCTTTGCCTGCCCTATTATGAAAATTTTCATTATTTGAAATGCTACAGTCGTTTTCATCTTCAAATAAATTCGTCTTAAGAATTTTTCAGAAGAAATCTAGTTATCTAACATCTTTTTTGTAGTTATGGAAGGATTACAAACATAAGTTTACAGCGACATCGTTCAATATTACAGGGACAGCCATTAGGTCGTTGTTATGAAATACATCATTATTTGAAATTATAT
>APFE031756337.1:0-17321 GCA_000404065.3 Pinus taeda | reverse complement strand
ATTGTCTGATCTAAGACACTTCAATTTCTTTCCTGTCTCAATCTCAACCAAAGCTTTCCATTTCTTGAAAGTATCAAATACATTAGATTTATTCTTAATACAGTAAATCCAAGTTTTTCTAGTTGCATCATCAATAAAAGTAACATAATAATGAGAGCCACCAAGAGATGATACATGAGCAGGTCCCCATACATCTGTATGCAGAAGCTCTAATTTTTCGCTCTTCTTTTCTTTCCCAACTCTGAGAAATATGACTCTCTTCTGTTTTCCATAAATGCAATTCTCACAGAAGTTCAAATCAACATTCTTCAAACCCGGAAAAAAATTCCTTGAGTGAAGAATCTTCATCCCCTTTTCACTCATGTGTTCGAGCCTATGATGCCATAACGCTGCATCTGGTCCTTTGCAAGTTAAAGCATTAACAGAGTTAGAAATACCATTGCATAAATACAATGTACCAACCTTTTCGCCTTTTGCTATTACCAGGGCTCCTTTGGTGACCTCCCAAGCTTTATCTGTGAAAGTTGTCACACAACCTTCACCGCCTAACTGCCCTGTTGAAATCAGATTTTTCTTCAGATCTGGAATATTCCTTACCTCCTTTAGTAGCCATAGGTTTCCATTCTGCTGTTTTATAAGAACCTTACCCATTCCAACAATTTTACAAGGTTTATCATCACCCAAATGAAATTGTCCAAAATCTCCTTGAACATAGTCATGAAAGTATTTCTTATCAGGTGTGGCATGGAATGAGGCCCCTGAATCTACCACCCAGCAATCAGTAATATTTTCAAAAGAAAGAATCAAAGCATCTTGTAACAACTCACCTATCACATTTGTTTCATGATTGTTTTCTTATTGTGCATCTCCTTCTTTTCCCTTCCAAGATCTACAGTCTTTCTTTAGGTGTCCTTTCTTTCCACATTTCCAGCAGACTATCCCCGATCTGGACTTGGATATGCCTTTCCTTGATTTACTGCAATATCCTGAGCTCTTTCCTTTTTCCATTTTTCTTCCCCTAGACTCTACACTCAAAGCATTACCCGATGTCTCACGGGAGCTTTTCCGTCGCATTTCCTTGCTAAGGATAGCACCGACAACATCATCAAACTTTAAAGTAATAGATCCAGAAACAGAGTTACTAATGGCCATTACTAAACCATTCCAACTTTCTGGAAATGAGCACAAGAATAACAAAGATCTAACTTCATCATCAAAGTTTACCCCTATAGAACATAACTGACTTGTAACAGTATTAAAATCATTTAAATGGTCTGCAACAAATCCACCTTCTGACATCTTCATATTAAATAACCGTTTCATAAGAAATACCTTGTTTGAGGCTGAGTTTTTTTCATATAGTTTCTCCAACACCTTAATCAAACCCTCTGTTGTTGTTTCCTTTGAAATGTTAAAGGTGACCGACGCTGCGAAGCACAAATGTACTATTCCGAGTGCCTTTTTATCGAGAAGGTTCCATTCTTCATCTATCATACCCATCGGCATATTTGTTTTTCTACCCAATGGTAGGTATAGATCTTTCTGATACAGATAATATTCCATCTACATCTTCCACAGCGAGAAGTTTTGGCCGTTAAATTTCTCGACCCTAAACTTACCATCTTCCACCATTGCTCCCACTCGAACGAGGAACCCTTCTTTCCTGCGATTTTATCAGCCAAATAGACCTTTGGCTCTGATACCAGTTGTTAGAATATTATATATTATGGAGCAATGGAACACATAAAATATTGCAGAAATATAAACACAGAAAACGCATAAAACAAGAGAGACACAGATATACAAGGTTCACCCAGTTTGGGCTACGTCCACCCCAAACAGTTATTCCTTCCTTGCTATTATCCAGCAAAATGAAGAGACACAACCTACAGCAGATCCGCTGTAATATCCTCTGTTTTCTCTCACAGTCTCACCTCTCTGCTTCTCGCTCAGAGAATACACATTTATTACACAACCTCAAATACAATGCCTTCATTCAAAAAGAGGGGTTGCCTTCTAGGGCAAAAAACCCTAAACTAAACATAAGTTCTACCATCAGATCATCCGCCTAATGAATGGCCCAGATTGACTATAAATTACTATACTTTTCCAAGGCAATTTTACATCAGTTTTTAGCTTCGGGGGCGCTGCGAGCCCCCGAACCCCCCAGCCGGGGGGGATCGCCCCCCCCCCCCCCCCCCCAGACCCCCGCGTGGAGGGGTGTACAAACCTCCTAGGGTATACATCCGACTGAAACAAATATCTCTAAACAATCATGCTCCACACACAACACGTTATCGATAATATCTTTATCCAAGATGATTTTTCCCCTCAATAAATTAAAATTTATATCAATTTGTTTAAAGATTTTAGAGATGTATTCACTTGGTCTTATGAGGAAATTCCTAGGATTACTCCTAGTATAGTTCAACATGATATTAACACTTACTAAAATGCAAATCATGTGCATCAAAAGCTTCGGTCAGTCAACCCTAACAAATATGCAGCTATTAAGGAAGAAGTAGAGAAATTGCTTAAATCAAGATTCATCTACCTTGTTCCTTTAACTGAATGTGCTTCAAATCCATACCCTATGGACAAAAAGCAAGGAATAATCCATGTATGCATTTAGTTAAGGGATTTAAATAACACTTTTCCAAAAGATAATTTCCCTGCCCTATTTATAAATCAAGTTATTAATGAGTGCGCTGGAAATGAAATTTTTCTCTTCATGGACAAATTTTCTGGATATAATCAAATAACAATCCATCTTGAATATCAACATAAGACTGCATTTATTTTCCCCTAGGGTACGTTTTCATATAGGAAAATGCCTTTTGGCCTTAAAAATCGTGGGGCCACCTTTCAGCAGGTTATGCCATATGCTTTCCACAACATCAAACATATAATTGAAGCTTATTTGGATGATTTAGATGCTCGCTCTCGCAAGAGAATGGAACATCCAAAACAGCTTCATCTAATTTTTGAGATATTTCGTTATTGTAAAATTAGGTTGAACCCTGATAAGTGTGTTTTCACAGTTACATCTAGTTGGTTGTTGGGATTCATCATTTCTAATGAAGGGATTCAAGTTGATCCTTTCAAGGTTGAGGCAATACTTCAGTTGCCTCCCTTGTCTAATATTTGTCAACTTCAAAGTCTCCAAGGATTTTAAGGAAGGAGTTCCATTTGGTTGGTATGAATTCACTCAATGCTCGTTCAATGCTTTGAAAAAGGCATTGACATCTGCTCCCATTTTGAGTCCACCTGATTATAGCAGAGATTTCCTTGTGTACCTAACAAGGATAGAATCAACCATTAGTAAGGTTCTGGTTCAGGAATATGATGCCCTTAGAGAGCATGTGATTTATTATCCAGGTCGTGGCTTAGTTGGTCCTAAACTCCAGTATTCTCATATTAAGAAATTGGCTTTAGCAACAATTCATGTTGTTCAGCAACTACGTCATTGCATTTTGCTGAGAAAAAACTTTGTATTAGCTTATGTCAATCCATTTCAATTTGTCCTTAGCAGTTGATTGATTGGGGGCAAATACAATAAATATATTTTTATTTTAGAAGAGTTTGATCTAGAATTTATGTCAACCAAATCAAAGAAATATTTGGTTTTCGCAGAATTAATTTTGGACTTCCCTTGTGAAGGAGATGATACTTATGAAGAATCATTTTCGGATGAACATATTTTTCTTATCTCCTCACAAGATCCTTGGTATGGAGACACCATTGTATATCTCTAGATTTCGACGTTCCCTCAGTCTTTTTCTAAGAACGAATGTCGAAAATTACGTCACCTTGCTAAGAATTATTTGATCATTGGTGATACTTTATATTGTCACGGCGTTGATTCAATTCTTAGACGTTGTTTTACCTTAGAAGAAGCTGAGTCAGTTCTAAATGACTACCACAGTGGGGCTTGTGGAGGTCATTTTTCTAGATTTGCTACATCTCAGAAAATTTTTCATGCAGGGTATTTTTAGCCTTTGATTTTCACAAAATTGTATTGAGGCAGTCAAAAAATGCCATCATTGTCAAAACCATACTTGAAAAATGTGCTCTCATCCAGCTCTGCCTTTTCCTATCATCACTGTCGATCCATTTACTAAGTGGGGAATTGATTTTACTACTTGTAACTCGGATTCGACTAAGGGACACAAGTACATTATCTTAGCAGTAAACTTTTTGAGAGATTAATTTGTCAGATTAAATCCCTTAATATTAATTGTCAATCCGGGCTCGTAAACACAAGTTGTCTTGTGCTTCCTTCATTCAGTTCTAGTTCAAAGTTTTAACATTTCCTTATGATGATTAGCTGGGTAAAATATACTAATGCTTGCCAACTTAAAAGAAATCAAACATCTAGCTAACACAAGTAGACTCAACAATCAAATTTTATTTAAAGATTTCAAAAAACTTTACAAACTCTAGCATTCAAATCTGAACTCAACTAAACTATGATAAAAATCGACTTCTACTCACACGAAAATTTACTCAATCAAAACCTCAAATGCTGGTACCAAACCTTCCATTTGTAATAACAGTTTAATCATCACTCAACAAGCAATCTATAATGATGGCAATTCAATCCTGAAGAAAACAAACAAATCTATACTAATAATCACTCAACCTTTAAGCAATCCACACAAATGACAATTCATTCCTGAAGCAACTAAGCAACCTATAACAATTCAATTCTTAAGAAAACAAGCAATCTATATTGATAGTAACTCAATCAAACAATCAATATTTGCCTAATGGTGTTGTTATCTATTAACAAATATTTAAAAATTAAGTATTGGATTGGAGCATTCATTCTACTTCATTCTATTACTTTCTAACTCATTGTTATCCTTGCAATCAAGTAATCTACAATTCTTGGTTTGATGAAAGCCACTCGCCACTCAGCCTATCCAACGCCTAGTAATTCAACTTAAACAATTCCCAAGAAACTGTACTCAAAACCATTCTGAAATCACACCAATCTTGGAGCCATTGCACTACTGTTTAAAATCTAATTGATATCTCACTCCTTAAATCAATCACTTTACAAAGCAAAGGAAATTGTTTTACCTACACAACTAGAATCGATCTCCACATGAAACAGGGAAAGTTATTTATCTACTAAACTTACTTAAATCAATCAACATCAGAACAGGGGAATCACTTATCTATTTTAAACTAAAAAATTCACAGTCAACAACTAATCATCGAAAGCACTCAGTAGTATGCTATGTTCAACCCACACTTAATCCAAAATTCTACCTGTCAAATGGAACAGAGCTTATTAACCAGTGAACCAACTAATGTTTATAAAAACAATCTTTAGCTTAAACAACTTGAAACTAAACCAAGAATGATCAACGATAATTCTTCATGGGAAATTGCCTATAAAATAGTTCAAACATAGTCAATCCAATCCAGTTCCTGAGGGAACGAAGAACAATTCGATTAGCAAACAAATCTCGTTCTGGTTAGTTCAAATTTGCCAAATAGAATTAATTAGCAAAACAACCTCAGCACTCTCAGTGTATGGATAGTTTGTTTCACTCATTAGATGTTCATCTAGCATTTCTTGGTTAATTATGAATCAATGCAATAGCAAGCATACTCTGTTCCGAAATCAAAGCAAAGTTCACTCAAAAGTTTAGCTAGGAATTATGAAAACACAAGAATTAAATATATCAATGCATATACACTCTTTTAAACAACCAAATCAAACCAATTCGTAATGAAGGCAAGACTAATCGTGACTAGTCACACAGTGATTCTATCTGCAATATACAAATCAACCCAGATGGGTGGGCCCTGGCCACACTTGGGAGCTAGATAAACTTACAGTAAAAAGGAAATATCAAACGCAATCTATCCACTGCCTTCAGCAATTACTTCCATGTTTGAGAGTTGCCTCCTTTTCCAATGCTTGTTGCTCTGCTTTTATACATGTTGTAGATTAATTACAAACAAATTCATGCCCCGTTTGAATTCTCTAGATGGCCTTCATATAGCTAATGGTTGTTGTTGATGTTGATCAATGCAGGGATGGAGGAAAAAAATTATCAAACCATAACTGTGGTATAAAAATAGGCAAATCCGAATTTGACTATTAAGTACAAATCTTGACATTTTTTTTATAAATTGGCCTCAGAGAAATCCACATATCTCTCAAACCGTAAGGAATTTTAGAAAACTAATTTAGGGTTCGTAAATTGGCTATACTGGGACCAAAACCCATGTGCCATATTTTCTTCATTATCTTTCATCTACACGTAAATCGAGGCAGACATTGGCAGTTTGAAACTTATTGTAGGTGCAATCCAAGTTATGGAAAGGTATTACAGCATCATTTTTTATAATAACCTTTCTCGGTTTCTCCATAAGCATGCCGAAAGTGTCAAAAGCCCCAAATTGGCCATTTTCGTACTCTACTGGCTTGTACAGAAACTTGGTGATAAAACCCTGTGAAAATGAGCTGATCAAAACCATCATTAGTAAATCATGGCATAATTATCTTTAATCATAGAATATCTAAGAAAACTAATAATGTTCAACCACAATACATAAAATGTGATTTGGGGGCAAGTTGATGGAATTAGGGTACGAAACGGGTTAAAGACCTAGGGTTTTCATGTATGAATGGTGATATTGCATGATGAAAACATGGGCATTTTCGAGGCCCATCAAAACTACTTCACGAAGTGGGTCAAAGTTATGCCCACTTTTAATAATGATGGTGAGACAACAACTCTTTTCCCTTTTAATCAAGTCATTTCATGTTTTGGTATCCCTAAGGAGATTGTCACTGAACATTGGCAATCACTTCCAGAATAATATGATGTCTAAGTTGGCTTCGAAACTATGATTTCGGTAGGAGCATTCGTCTCCTTCTTATTCTCAAGCTAATGGCCAAGTTGAAGTCGTTAATAAATCCCTTAAGATTATCCTGCAAAGGATGATTAATCAAGCTAAGTCCAAATGACACATCACGCTTTATCCTGCCTTATGGGCATACTTAATGTCTGTTAAGACTGCTAGGAGGTTAACTCCTTTTCAGTTGGTGTATGGTTTGGAACTGATCTTTCCTATAGAATGTGAGATTCCATCTCTTAAGTTGGTATTCCATCTTCTTCCAGACACCTCAAGTCTTAAATAATTGTTCATTTGGAATATCTTGATGAGCAGCGTCAGGATGTCGCTACAATGAATGGGGCCAATAAGAAAAGAGTCAAAGATCAATATGATAAGTTTGTATGACCTAGGGTTTTCTTTGAAGGTGACCTTGTCTTGGTTTATGACCAAGATAAATACACCTTTGGGGTAGGAAAATCCAAACCTATGTGGTACAATCCTTTCATTGTTAAAAGGATCTTGAAGAAGGGTGCTTATGAATTGATTGATTTTGAAGGGAATGTGTTGTTGGAGCCTAGAAATGGGCTCTATCGCAAAAGGTATTATGCCTAGGCTCTTACCTAGCATTTGCTTTTTTTTGTAAATATTGTACATAATTTTAGTTTCTATCTATAGGTGTCGTGGTGACGTTGGTGTTTTCGATATACTTTGGCAAGTTTCGATGCGTGATTCAGTGTATTTAGGATTCGCAGATGGTGCTAGTAAACATACTCGAAATTTAGCTTCTGTCACTTGGGTAATACATTATCCATCTGGTCAGTTTTTGGTCACAAGAGGCATATGTATTAGTCCAACTTTTAATAATATGGTTGAATACAGTGTTGTTATTAATTTACTTTCTGACGCAATATCTTATGATATTGAATCATTGGTAGTTTACTTGGACTCACAATTGGTTGTGTATCAATTAAACAATATTTATCGTGTGAGGGATCTTTTATTACATCGTCAATTTCTGAGAGTGAGATTATTGCAAAGATCATTTAATTTTATTACTTTCATTCACATTCCACGATCAGATAAGGCATTTGTTGATTCTATATCTAACCAAGCATTGGATTGGCATATCAATCATTCATCACCTTAAATCAAAACATCAAATAATCATATGTATATATAATCAAGTCATCGCAAAATATATGTATATAGATAGACAAATGTGTCAAAATATTACAAAATATGGAAAAATGTACTGCAAAATCATGGCTCAAGCCCAATCATGTCCATATCAAAAAAGATTATTCATCTAAAATCTAAGTATGTGGGCCCTACCCTGGCTGAGCATCCTGACATAAGAAGATGGCATTCACCACTCGTCATAAGAGTCACACCCATTCTCATGGTACTCCAACCACTTGTCTCTAAATAATCTCAGGAAGATCCTTTGTTGCTTTATTGTAACCTGACAAGTCAAAACTCTCCAAGATACCTTGTACAATATGGAGAACCCTCTCAGACTCATTTTTTTTCATGCATCTCCTTTAATAAGTGTTAACTTTGGGTCCCCTCAAAAGTCTAGTCTTGCATATGGGTAATCCTCTATGGCCATGACTTGTTTCTCCCACCATCGAAATAACTCGTCATCAAAAACGGCCATGGTGACTTCGCCTCCGCCAAGTATACTAATCAAGTCTACCCATTTGGCCATCCTTGGATCTCTATGATTGTTTATGGAAGATGCTAATCTCAGTCAGGAATCAACTCAAAGAAGAATGAGCAGAGTATGGTGCCATAGATGAAGTTCTTTGTCATCCCCTCTCTCACTAATGTCAGTTGTTTCTTCATGTTTTCTAGGATCGTTGTACACCAATCATACACTCTTGGTCATGAGGCCTGAGGCAACGAAGTTGATCCTGATATCCTAGAAATAGTAAATAGGAATATCTTGTTTACGATAGATTTTTTGGTGTAAATCACATGGTATTTCATTTGTCGACGCGTTTCGAACCAACCAGTGTGGTTCATCGTCAGGACAAGTTGAATGAACAGATCTCGCTTTGCATATTAAATAGATAGAGCAGAACATCCAGTGGCTATATTCCCTGGCTAAATTGACAACGGCTATATTCCGATTTATGCCAAAAAATCTATCGTAAACTTGATATGGATCACAGAAGCCTCAATTCAACAAAGGATTATCTTGGTAGGTAGGCTCGTAATTAGTTTTATCTTGACTTGTGAACCAACTATTTTAGTGATTGGTGCATAGTATACTGAGATTTAATCAACAATATTAAGGCCCCCATTGGCCTTGCCTTTCCGATTGACCGCTTCTCCCCTTTGGGAGAGTCCTGTAATGAAGTAGATATCTTCTATTTTGATTTGTAAAGGCATTTAATCCATGATTAATTTATCTTTCTCTGAGTCCCAATAATGAATAAACATCTCCAATATTAAAGTTTGAGCTATCATATTGGGCATCATGAAGAATTTGAGAAAACCATAATTTTTCAATCCATCCAACGATTCTTGATCTTCTCATACTTCATTATCCACATCATTGTTTTCTATTTCCCTCCAAATGATTGGCATCCTAAAAAATTGGGAGATTTCATCAATTAGAAACTAATTTTTGAACTTTTCTTTGCACATACGCAATTTTTGTAAGATAAAGTCGTGTTGTATGCGAATTCCCTTTAGTAACTCACGTATAGGGATTTCTATATGTGAATTTATAAACCTAGACCCATGTACATGCAGAGATAGTTTTGAAATTTAAGAAATCTGCTCAAAAATTCGATCGAATCTATTAATTTTTTTATCAAATGGAAGAGTTTAAGGTCATGAATTACCTAGAGTTCGCGGTTTCCGGATTCGTTGTTGGAATTGGTTCGATTGGTTTACCCAAATTCACTCCAAAAACTCTCTCCTCAACACTTGGATGGTAAAAATGAAATCTGGTGAGTCCAAAACTCTATTTGATAATTAAATTTTAAAAACCCACTTTCCTAAAGTTCATTTTTAACTTTATTATTTTATTTTTATGAATTTTTGACCTTTTCTTGAAGTGTTGGGAAAGGTCTTTTTTAGGGTGACAAAGACTTTCTTGTCACTTAGTGATATTTTTTTTGTTGCTTTGGTTCCAAGATTGCTTAACTATCGTGGCAGGTATCATATTCTAAACTGGCATATAGGTTAAGACATATTACTTTTCTATTGCATTTAGTATCTTGACCTCATACTATGATATTTAGCCACAAGGTCGACCCCACTATGTTGTGATTTTTTAACCTCTCTCACTCATCGTTTCGTAAAATCGTAACATAGTGGTAGACCCTTTTCTTCCATGGGATTCCTAGTTAGAACCTCACTAGAATATGTTTGCTGCAAGCATTTTGTAGGATCAGGAGTCATCTTTAGTCCTACCATGACTTTACGTTGAAGCCTCATTCTTCTTCTTCTTCACCATTATTCTGTATTTATACCCTAAAGGCTCACATGTGGTGAGTTATACTATTGCACTGCATATTGACCACTTTCACCTCTTTTGGCCTTAAGATGGCCTCATTTGGACTCATGTATAAGCCACTTTTGACCATGACTTTTCTGTAAGTTCAAAAGATGCATTCCTTAGCCTTTGTGACTTGACACCCATTTCCATGGAGGGAACATCCCCCAAGTGTCGATGACCAACATACACCACCTTGCATTGAGCATAGGAATGTTCCAGTCCCAGGAACTAGTGTACCTTCCCTTAACATTAGTTCTCTCCACCATACAATAGGAATTATTTTATTCGTTTTTAGGCTATAAATATGAAAAAGACAAAAAAACAATATTCCAAGAAATAGCGGGAACGGGACAATTTCTTCATCATTTGACGGCAGCAAGAGTCAATTGTTCTTCCCTTGAACAAAGCACTTAAAATGAGTCTTTCCTCCATCAGGATGGAACTTAGATTGAATTTAGGGAAGCCGCAATCTTGTGCTTTTGTCAGTCCTCCACCAGTTGGTTATCTCTTCCAAACATATGGAGAGTTTGTTAATGCCTCCAACATTGAAAACTTATAAAAAGTTATTTCATGCTTTCATAAAGAAACATAAATTTGTGATTTTGTTCAAGGGAAGTAAACTTGTTGTCGACTATTTTGCGGTGTCTCTTGACTCATTTCTGTCAGTCATACCCAGTGTGTAAAGTTATTCTCAATATCACATCAGCGACATGTTCCTTTACTTGTGTCAATTAAGAAGGTCCCCATTGACTTCTTACTGGCGGTTCTACTCTTATAAACTCTGAAAATTTTCTCTGAGAGTAGACCTAGAGTTGCACCTTGGCCCTATTTACATCTTTGATAGGTGACCTTGTTCTCAACATCGATTAGCATTATGGTTCTTTGACTAAGTGGTTTCCCTTGTGTTCAACATCAGCTTACATTATCACACATTGGGGTTCATACAGTACATTGGTTTCCATTTGACCCTATTGGTGGATTCCTCACCTCTGTGTTAACTCTCGTTATTGGTTGGTTCATAGGACTTTTGTCGTGTGCTAAATACATATTTTGTATGCCGAAAATGTACTTCATAATGGTTATTACATCTCTCTTCATTTGAGTTCTTCCAAATTATTATCCTGCGGGTTACACTCGTGTTGGTTGATGTGGGATGCCTTAATTCCTTCCTTCTAGTAGATATTTTCCCATGGACTCCAACTCATTGCTCTAGGAACAAGTTCTAAAGTCTTTTTTCAATACCTTTTGTTGAGAAATTGTAACAAGAAATTCCAGTTTTATTTGTCCTTGAATTAAACTGAGAATTAAAATCAAATTATGTTCTCATAGAAACTTGGAAATAGTTAATTAACTTAATTAGGTTAGGAATTTCGAGTTGGAAGTATTTATGTAGTCATATATATGTTCTCCCTAATTTTTAGGGGTCCAGTATGAGTTTAAATTGAGTTGGAAATTAGATCACTTAGTTTACTGAGTTAAGTTTAGTTAAATTAGTTCCAAACTATTTGAGGAACCAATATATATTTAATAGTCAATCGGTGCACTAGTGCATCCAGAAGTGTCACTTTATTAAACTGAAGATTCCCTCATCAAAAACTCATGCATGTCGATTCTGAGAAAGACCTAGTTGAGACTAGAGTGCACGGACAATGTACTATCAGTTGTATTATTTACCGGAGTGTATCATAGATTGATCCTATGTTTGGATTGTGCAATTTTGGAAGCATGAATTCCCTTTAAATGTGGGCTATTCATCCTAGGAATTACACAAGAGATTATGGGCTTGGAGAGATATAGAATTGGCTAAGTATTTGTCAAGAGCTTGCTTGTGAGCTAAGGGAGTTGAACATACTTGTGCGGAATTGTTCTAATGAGAACAAAATTTGTATCTTCACTCATATTTCTGATATATGCAATACAGACAACGGGGTTTCGAGTAGTGGATTTCCCTAGATACATCTTGTGTTATGTGTCATTGATTTATCTTCTTCTTGTTCATATTGTTTTCATCGATCTATTAGCTTCTGCTAGTTGAAAGTAGAAGTAAATTCTTGTCCTGTGCTTTAGTAAATTGCATGAGCTTGTGGATCTACAGGAAAATTCTACACCTTGGGGTTTGCAATCACCAGTAGCAGACTCCTTTGCTACCAACGGTGAGAATACATCAATGTCTCCTAATTGGTAGATTATTTCATGTGTTAAACTTAAAAACATATATTAATACTTGTCAGATTTTATTGGGGTACCTTGACACTCATTCTCATTATTGGTGACTTGTCTCACATTTGCTAACGATATACATCAATGACTGGTAATCAAACAATTTCTCACATGGTCGAATTTAGCTCATTTATTCCCATGGTGTAGAAATGTACTATCTGTGTTTGATGAATATCTCAAGTTGTGTTAGATCTTGGTTCACTTGACAGATCATTCAGTTTTTTTTTTCCAGTGACACCTCTCAGCTCTATATGTTGCATTCTTTCACAACAACACCGTATATGTTGGAAACCGAGTTTATGCAGGACCGCTATTCCACCTATATGACTTGGTACTTTTATAAGGATCAATTATGCAACATCATTGATAAGACATTCTTCTATATGTGATATTGAGACATAGCTTCGTTGTGTTCTTTCGCGGAGATGATCTAATGATCCACTATGTATTCTTCAGCTCATTTTGTACACTTATGTATACATTTTTGGATCTACATTATACTTGCTCAACCAACATGCTTTACTACTTCTGAGCATGTGTATGCCCGCCTCATACATGAGTTTTCTTTCTGACTCCTTCCATGGGTATTTGATGGGATGTAATCTAGTGATCTCCTCCCGGGTTTTCAAATGACTCCTCTCTCTATACTTAATATATTTCAGCCATCATGTTTCCATTCTGACCTCATATATTAGGGGGCATTTGTTATAGCATCATTCAACACTCTTGTAGACCTAATTTCTTTTATGGCCCTGGGTAGTCCATTTTCCCATGCAGAATTGAATTTATACTAAAAAAGAGTATTTCAAAATCCATACGAGACTCTGCCCATACAAAAATGTGTACATACGTGGGTCCCATAATACTATACATGTGTATATCTTTTCAAATATGAAAAAATAAGATTAAATGTTATTTTTCGGGCGGGGTTTATGGTTTTACCGAGAGCCCACCTACAGGAACCTGTGGCCTAACTGAAATAACCAATTTGAGGTGGTATATATACACCCCTTGGGTATGCCTAATTACAAGAAGAGAAGAAGGATATCGACATTACACTCGATTTCTCCCAGGTCAAGTATGATTTTCATGTGCCTCCTTCACTCCCAATGTATAGAAAACCCTAATTTCCTTTGCAGAGATGTTCAACATACTTATCTAGAATATTTTTGCACCTATTAGAGTTGTTATCTTCGTGGCTAAGACTAGACAGATCTAGAGGAAGGCTTCACCGATTCCTTTTTCCTGGATCAGGTTGTATCTATCTTGTAGTTACCAATGTTAGTCAATAATGAAGCTCATGTCGTGTTCCCGATATATGTTGTCATCTTATGAATGATAGTATAAATGTTCATATATGATTATTTAACATATCCTTATGTATGCACATTGAATTATCTATTATGTATATGTTTCTGTGATTGATTTGCAGTTTTGCACATCTTGGAGGATGCAGAGGACTTAGACCCTATGGGAACATATTCAAATGTAGGATCTCCAGGTGTGTCTCCAAATCCAAGTTTGACAATTCGAATGTTTGCCATCTGTGGTTGAGTGTTCTTTTCTTATTATCTTATCTTGATATGTTGAGGCTTTCAACCCTTGCCTTAGGGAACTTTTCCCTCATCAATAACATCATCCTTCTTCATAGCAATTGCATAGTTCACATAATATGCATTGTATTTTGAGAGGGGGGTTTATTTCCATTGGGATTCTCGTCTTTCATGAGTAGATAACATGGATTCTAATTTTCAAAACTCATTGATTTTTTTTTGTTTTTGTACATGAGTACCTAACATGGTTGAGAATTCTCGGGACTCAATCACTATCATACCCCCTGGTTAAGTTATAGGGGATTGTTAGGGTACATTGCACTCAGTATTTTATTATGACCTCATCAAGACCTACACTCTATACATCATTATAAACCCTTCCATACATGTTAGTGGAACATATGACCACTTTTGATTCACTACTACATATTCCCTATTATTTGGCACATTTTTTATTCTTAGGATTTTCTATCTTTAGTAGGTTATTTTAGTAAGGGGTACCATAGAGGATGACATATGGCACTAACCAGACTCTGGTTGGATGATGGAATGGATAATTTCACTTTGTTAATTTATACTACCACATTTATAGGCCTTCCTAGATTGAGTATGCACTTCCTCCATATTTTGTAGCATTTAACTACCATATTCCCTTTCCTCCGCCTGTTAATTGACTTTTAATCTTATTTTGGAGTTTAAATGGTTAGTGTTTTTCATGTGAGAGTTACTAATTAGTTATGATTGCAATATGGCCATGTAGGGTGGAGCAACTGAGGACGCGGGTAGGGTTTCCAAGCTTCTGCAGGTATTGATCTCCATGGAAGGGCGCAAAGGAGGGAGCTCCACTCCCTCCTACAAGCAGCTTGTGGCCAACAGAGATAAGAAACCAATAGAAAATTATAGAGGTCCTTCAGAAGAAGGGAAAAGGAACATTGAAGAGGAGCAAGATTGTACCAAATCAAGGGAGAATAATAGCACAAAAGAAAATGAGGAAGAAGACAAGGAACAGAGAACAAAAGACAAAGCACAAAAGGGACCACGTAAACCCAAATCTGAGATCACACCCAAAGTAGTTTTAAATGATCCTGCTCTGCAGGCACACAGGGACCACATGTAGACATATGCAATCATTTGTAAATTCATGGGATTATGGCCCACTAAAAAATCTTTACAAACATGGATTAAATACCACTGGAAACCAAAAGGAAGCACAGACCTACATCTTGGGTCAAAGGGATTCTTCATTGTGGTCTTTACAAATATTGAAGATAAAGGCAAAGTGTTTGAAGGAGGGCCCTACTTCTATGCAGCAGCAGGCCTCTATATGTGGCCATGGATTATGAATTTTGTCCGGGAGCATGAGAATTTTACTTCGGTCCCAGTTTGGGTAAGACTCTACTCTCTACCTCTTGATTACTAGCAAATGGAATCATTATCTGCCACAAGAAATAAATTAGGGTGTTTTGTCAAAGCTTCTGAGGCCACCAGAAGGGGAAAATACACTTCCTTTGCAAGAATATGTGTGGAGATGGATCTCTCTGGAGCTCTACCGAATGAGGTAATCTTGGAAGTTTTTGATGAAGAATGGGTGCAAACAGTAGATTATGAACATTTTCCATTTAGATGTCGTAGATGCCATGAGCATGGGCACCTATTCAGAGACTTCCCTCTCAGTAAAATAGAGAACAAGAGTAAAGCTAACACAATGAAAGATATTGAAAGCTTTCACAAAGTGGTACATAGAGGAAAAGGGGGCAAAAGGGGGCCAAAGCAACATCAAACAGAAGGGCAACGGGCCAGTCAAAACAGGTTCCAAGTACTCGAAGAAGAAGAAGCAATAACAAAAGTAGATCAGGCAATGGGAGGAAGTCCAGTGGAGAAGGAAAAAGAAGAATATCATGAACAAACACAGGATATTAATAAACAGAAAGAGACTATGACGAGCAATGCAGAACTGGATATGGACTAGGAAATGACCCAGAGTGAGATGGAAATGGAGGACCATGAACTACAGGAGATTCTTGATAGAGAACACCTATATCTAGAAGGGTTCTTGAAACAAGGAACCATGGGAGGGGTAGACTCGTTACCTCAAGAAGAGTTCAATAGAGTACAACAACTATTCATATGGAAAACTCAAGCTAAAGGGTTGGAGAGGCAAAGAAATAATGAAAGGCAGGGTAACGAAGGTGTGAAAACTATGAAAACCACACCAGGATTAGCACCTGGAAACCCAGGAAAGAAAAGAGGCAGGAAAAAGCAGAACGAGCTATTGATGGAATGTGGAAAGCTAATGATAGATTCATGTAAGATGAAAGACCTAACCAGCTACTCCTTTACAAATCTTTAATAATGAAGTTCACATCTTGGAATATCAGAGGTCTAGGTAGTAAAAGAAAACAAAGATTACTTAGTAATAGAATGAAACAAGCAGCTCCGGATATGATCTTCATCCAGGAAACTAAATGTTCCATTCAAAAAATAAAAGAAATACATAGCAAATGGCTCAATCGATTTGAGTTTCTAGAAGTCAAAGCAGAGAATACAGCAGGAGGCATACTCACTCTTTGGAACCCCCAAAAGATTGGCATAATAGATGCTGACGCATCTAGGAATTATTTATCAGTGGTTATTCAGCCTGTGGAAGATAGGGAGACTTATCTGGTCACGAAGGTTTATGGCCCTCAAAGAATGGATAATAAACTCAGGTTTCTAGATTCTCTTGTGGATCTCAGAAATAGACATGTAGGAATACCATGGATCATGGGTGGGGACTTCAACATGATCAAATCACTTTAGGAGAAAAAAGGGGGAACCATAACTTTAAGCAAAGACTCTTCAGCATTTCAAACCTTTATAGGTAATATGAAGCTAGTGGACACTAATACGAGCAATGGTCTCTTTACTTGGAACAATAAAAGAGGAGGAGAGTCTCAAGTAGCCTCAAAGTTAGAAAAATTCATAATCTCAGAGGACCTTATGCTCATCAACAAGGAAATGATAGAGAAAATTCTCCCCTTTGGAGGCTCAAATCACTGGCCGGTTCAACTTGAGGTTCAGGGCATTGGTACCCCTAGGAATAGACCTTTTAGATTTGAGAATATATGGCTCATCCACCCAGATTTCATCAGCAACATTGCAAATTGGTGGTCAGAAGATTTGCATATTCAGGCTAC
>APFE031756329.1:2685-17614 GCA_000404065.3 Pinus taeda | reverse complement strand
CATAACACCGAGAAAAAGATTTTCCAAGAGAGGTTGTGTAGTTTAAATCCTCTTTTTCACCTCAGAATTCCACCATTTCTGTATGACCTCAAAAAAATAGAGAGGAGAGGTGGTTGATGGATGGTTTTTGTAATTATTCGTACTTTCTTTTGTACTTTCACAACTCATCAACTAGGCAGAGAAATCAATATTGATAAAGGGATTTTGTAATTCTTCCTACATGCTTTTGAACTTGTGATAAGCGATTAATTGGACAAATCCATAAATACTAATACTAGTGAATCTCCCTCCTTATGTTTAAGTTAATAGTGTAACAAAGATATTTCCATGAATTATTAATACGATTTTCCTTATTATGAACATCATTAACCATCCATTATTGGGTCTAAGATGATAAATAAAACAGAGAAGGCACTTCTAGATCATATAACACAAAGAACTATAAAGAAGAGATTATATCAAGGAGACACTAAACTAACACTACATGTGAGTTAAAATATACTGAAATTGTATTGTTGGCATGGACAACCTACAACTAATAAACCTAAGCTTCCACAAGAAAGGGATGATGTCAAGGAAACATAGTACCTATTGAATGCCCATTGTTCACAACGAGTCGATAAAGGGAATATACAACATCATATAATTATGAAAATGAAAACTTTAGCCTCTTTTATGTTCACTATTCATAGTGATTCAGTTGAGGGCCCATCCCTAGATTTGTATGCTCGCATCCTAAGTAGTCTAGTTTGGCCTTCCTTAGAACCGATCATTGGAAATGCCAAAAAGTAAGAGCAACACCTTTTCGAAAAGAAAGTTTTCCTCATCTAAGATCTTATGGTAGTTAGTTTAGGTAATGGGCTAAATCTAAGGTTTCCTCTTAGTAGACGAATAGACACTTATAATGCATATTTGAAGCACTATTTTAGGCTAATCAATCCTAATCCGTCAGTATCAAGAAAAGGAGGGCAGATCTAAGAAGTTGGATTGGATTAGAGACAACCTCTTTGCCTTCCCCTATGAGAATAAAGGTGGCAATGAAGGGTAAACACACAATAAAAAGGGGCTTTTTGTGCACTTTTGAATAATAATATCATTGAAACACTTGGACCAGTTAGTGTTCGCTTACCTAAAAGCATGACCAAGGGTACTACTATCTTTCATATAGAACTAAAATAGTAATTTCATGATAAAAGGGAGGTGAAGTCCTCCAGGGTAAGTCTTCGGCCTAGAATTGTACGTAAAGAACCTACACATGAAGAGGAGATTATCAATCACAGCAAAACCCTCAATCTAAAGTTAAGATTAAAAAAATTTGGAGGAAAAAATCCCGAACAACGCGAAATAGACATTAGAATACTCCTAGAAACAATGAGTTTGTCCATATCCAAGCTTATCCTGAAATATTTCCAAAAGGAAATAGGCCACCTGAAATATTTCCAAAAAGAAATAGGCCATGAGTCCAAGTTAACTTAAGATTTGTGTATGTAGCTTATTGTGATGACACTCCTTCAAGTAACATGCATTTGAATGAGCCTCCTCAAAGATTCCACCTTAAATTCCACTCCTCAAAGATTCCACCTTAAATTCAAATTCAAATTCAAATGCAAGCCCATTTCAAATTTGTGTGAAAATTCCAAATTTTCACCGACGTGGATAGATGACGTGGATGTGAAGAGAATTTCTCAAAAAAGATCTCAATCTTTTACCTAGGTCCCTTGCACGAGAATTTCAAGAAAGGCATCTCAGGATTTTTTTTTCCTCGTAGACGTTGATCCGCCGCTCCATTAACGGATCACAACTTTTTTTGAAATACACGAGGGATGGCCTGGGTGGATTCAAACGAATAGTTAGCAGTTCTTTTGTATTTGCAGCGAAATTTTTTATTTGTTTGGAAGTGTTTTCTCTTGTGTATGTCAATGTTTGTGTGGCTGTGACTCTCTGTCGGTTCCTCTCTAAATTGCCTCTGTGTTGTCTGTCTGTCGGTTCCTCTCTAAATTGCCTCTGTGTTGTGCCAAATTCCTGGGTTTATTGGGTGTCGATTATTTGATTCAGTTTTCCTGTGTATGTTTTTCCTCTTGTTTTTATTTGTTTTGCAGTGTAGTGTATCTTCTTTCTTTGTAATCTTGTTTCGTTCGTTCTTGGTAATCTTGTTTCGTCCTTTGTTTTCACTGGCTTGCTGATTGGTTTGGTTTACTTCCTGATGTTTTCTTCGGATTGGGTATCAAGATTTAACATTCTAATTTCCTCTTTTATACACATAAAAAACTTAAAAGTGTCGATGATGCGCAGATCTGTTGCGCCAGAGAGATAGGAAATCCTTGTCAGGTTTGCCAATGGATCGATTTAAGAAGGTTCGGCTGGCGAATTTCAGGTACTTTCGATTTTTCAGGGTTTTTCTGAATAGTCCATTAAATTAAATTAGAGTAGCTTTTGGTATACCTGTGAATTTCTTTGACATAATACGCATGAACGAACGAAATTTTCTTGTGAGTACTCAACTTTTTAAGGGCTTTTTGTCATATTATCATATTATCATAAATTTAGATTAAAAAAATTGTCACGGTATTTATTCTTCATTTAGTTTTCAAGGGTCTTTTACAAAATTTGAGAACAAAAAGTTTACGTTGATCATATATTTGACGAAAACATGGTCTAAGATATTTATGTCTCTGCCTTCTACGGCGACATTTATATAGTGGTTCCTCTCTGACTGATGCCTCCACTTCTGCCCCACATCCCATCAGTCATTATAGCATATTATCATATTTTGCGTATTATCATATTTTGCGTTCCCTTGTAAGTTTTGATCATTTCCTGTTCTCACTTATTTTCGCCCTCCCTTTATATGCGGAAATTTACTGTTCAGGTTGCCCTTTTTGAGAATGAGCGGAAAGTTTTTAACTCTCAGATTATCCCACCGTATTTCCCTGCTGCAATCATGTGCCCGTTAATTATGCTCATGGTTTGATCTCTGAATGCATGCATGCAGGAGTTAGTTATTATTTAAGTTTGGTTGGCTGAGGGTTTTACCAGTTGGCCAAATTAATATTGATATGCGACGATTGAATTCCCTGAATTCCAGTAAGCGTTGCTACTTTCTCTGCAGGAAAAGCTTTCGCCGGTCGCCGGGTATAAACTGTGTCGACCCAAGCTCTGCAGACCATCAGTCCCTGTTTTCCGATCACATAGTAAAATATTTGTAGTATTAAATTTAGAGGTCAAGAAATGGGCTGGCGCCAGATGTATGAGTTCGACTTACCCGAAGCAACGAGTAGCGACAAATAGGTATAAATTAGTTTTACGCCAAACGACCCAGATCAATATGCATGATTTTGATTACCGGAAACCACGAATAGAAATAAGTACCCTTCCGGCACCGACTGACTTCCCTTCTTTATAATTACTCTATTCTCCGTGGATGTTATATGCATGATCAAAGTCATGAAATCAAATCATCACGCTGCACTCGTCGACGAAAAATTGTCCATGGTTAAATTTACACATATGCTCTGATGCAATTATCCCTTTTTAAGATCTTTACAAGTCCTTGGGTTTTGAGTCAACACATAGATTTAAGCTTCAAGCTCTAAGATTTTAAGCACTTCTGCAGCTTCTTGGTCGTTTAAAGGCTTATTTTAAAGAAATAAAGAATCTTGTTGGGGCCGACTAACTTCTTTATAATTAAAGAATACAGAGAACATCTGTAAAAAAATTGGCACATGTATCTATGTATAATTATTGAGATTTCCAACAAATTTTTTGAGGACTCTGACCTTCTAGATCAAAATATTTACCATTTTTGTTCATCAATATAGGTTCCCTTCTATTTTTCTTTCTATGTCATAGATTCAACCTCACCTCCAAGGGTATATGGTCTGTGGTTTAGGGTATACTAAAATGATCAAATGATGTTGAGGAATCAGTTCTGCAACATCAAATCCATTTAATATGAGAAAAGAAAACTAGTTTCCATGACGTTAAAACCAATTCTAATTTCACTTTTCTTAGTCACTAATCATAGTCGCATATTAAATTTATAATGATGTTACAGAGAATAGGAGAACCTCTTATTATAATAATTAAATCATTATATATATATATATAATATATATATAAATTAAAAATAGAATATAATTATATATTTATTATATTATATCGCTTTTATAAATTAATAATAATAATATAATTATATTTTGTATTTTTATATAATATATAAATATATACTGCACATAATTTTAATAGATCTGGTCACGTTGGAAATAATTAACAGATATAGTGTGTTTTTCTAATCCCTATTACAGCTATGTATCCAAATATAACAGATATAGTGTGCTTTTGTAATCCTTATTATTCTAGCTATGTATGCAACTGTGGGACAAGACTTTATAGTTTTTAAAAAATAATATTCTTATACTTGTATAAGGTTCTCATCTACACACCAATCACCAACCCATATAATTGATGGCCATACGTTTCACTACTATTTTCTTCAACTTCGAAAAATTATCTTTATCCATATTCACATGTGAATGTGCTAAATCAACCTCTTTCTTTTAATTAAGATGATGGCATTCATTTTTTTAAGACCCTAGTAGGGGTCTTAAATAACATACAACAAAGGTGGCTTCTATCTACAATTTCCACTCTAACTTGGATCCTCAAGCATACTCTAAAACATCCCCATCAAAGTCCTATTCATGTGTTCTACAACTACAATTTCCGAAGGGGCATATAGAGGCGTCTTATGATTTTATGTTTTTATGAATCAATGTCCTTGTACAAGATTTCAAATTCTTCAAAACAAAAAATCATTATGTTTATTATTCTTCCTATCATTTTGGTTTTTCATTTTTGAAGGGAACTTTAAACTTCATAAACCAAATGAATACATACATGTTAATCTATAAACCCACAAAGAAGAAATACATAAAAATAACTATATCGAGCCTATAAATATTAAATTTAATCTATAAACCAACGAAGATGAAATACATAAAATTGAACCATATCCCAACCTATAAATATAAAATTTATGATAACTAGAATAAAATATAGTTGTATTGTGCCAAGCATGTAGTTATATCTAGCCACGCATAATCACCAACCCACAAATGAATATATACATGTTAATCTATAAACCCACAAAGGCTAAATAAATAAAAATGAACCATATCCAACTTATAAATATAAAATTTATTTCTTTGTTTATGATAACCAGTGTAAAATATAAACAAAATACATAAAAATGAACCATACCCAACCTATAAATATAACATTTATGATAACTAGTGTAAAATATAGTTATATCATGTGAGGTATGTAGTTATGTAATTATATTTAGCCACGCATAATCATCAACCCACAAATGAATATATACATGTTAATATATAAGCCCACAAAAAACTAAATACATAAAAATCAACCTATCCAACCTCTAAATACAAAATTTATGATAACTAGAGTAAAATATAGTTATACCACCCATGTAATTATATTTAGCCATGCATAATCATCAACCCACAAAGGGGGAATACATAAAAAATATCGATATGAGATTGTAATTCTGAACGTCTAAATTTTCAAACGAAAATCCCATAGTCCAATATCTAGTGAAAGTTGCAAGTTCAAACAATATGGGATACCACTAGTTGTCTTCAAATTTTACATGTCGTTAGTCATTATCACATAATAATTTCATTTCCACCTTTCCACCACAACTAGTGAGAATTGCCCATGGTCTAGCATCTTCTTCATCACCTAATCATGGTAGCTATCCATGGAATGTGAAAGATGTTACAACCAGTTATGTTTTAATGGATAAATCTTGTTAGAAATGTGAAAATTTGATATCGGGAGTGCTTCCCCATCTTATTCATCACCCAATCACCTAATCATGGTAGGTAGCCATGGACGGTGAAAGCTATTACAATCAATTATTTTTGAATAGAGGACTCTTGTTATAAATTTGATCTTGAATAGCTAGATTCTTCATATTTTTAGTCTATGTGATGTCCTAGCAAAATGCCCCCTATATATAAAAAAATGATGACTATCTTATCACTAATATGCATATTCAACCAATTTAGATCTCAAAATCCTTAAACTTGAGAAAAAATAACTATTTGAAGCCATATAGATTTGCAAGAATTACTAATTTTTGTCAAGAATTACTTCAAAAATCCATCCTTAGGTGGGTAAACCATGCAACTAAAATGTGAATATTCTAAATCAATGGCTTTCTTTTAAATAAGACAATGAGACCCTAATCTGGGCATTTTCCTAAAGAGTTAGTGTAACAAAATTATTTAGGTAACATACACTATAATTTTCTTTTATCTACAATTTCTACTCTAACTTGGATCCTCTAAGAATACTCTAAAACCTCCCCATAAAATTCTTATTCATGTGTTATAAGGGGCATATAGTGCTTTTTTATGCTTTTATGTATCATTGTCCTTATACAACATTTTAGAATCTAGAAAAAAAAAAACTCGTTATGGTTATTAGTCTTCAACACCTCGATCTTCCTATCAATTTGATTTTTGAAGAGAACGTTAAACTTCATAAACCAAATGAATACCCTTCCTTTGTTTATTATAAATATATACATGTTAATCTATAATAATAATCAATCCACAATACATAGTATAAATATTAAATTAATGAACATTAACAAGATGTAATTCATAAAAATGAACCATATCTAACCTAACCATGTCTCAAATGTAGTGGTACATGATCTCAATGTGCTTATACTTATCATGAAATACAAGTTTATCTATAAATCAAATCCCACTCTTGTTATCACAATATATAACTATAGTATCGAGGATGTGCTCAAATAGCTTTTTAAAGAGCTTTCTCAACAAAACTGCTTCACATCTAGCCATGCTAGCAACAAGGTACTCTACCTCGATCATGCTCAAAGGTAATGTTGTTTGATAGGTAGTTGGTGTAAGTACTTGAATATAATTATCATATAGACCATTGTCGTACAACTATACTTTCATAGGTATCAAATGTTTTTAAGCATTTCAAATATTACAACTTATCAGCTAGTGATATGTGCACTAACAATTATTGATCAACTAGCAATTAGTGTTCCAATTGTTGCACTTTATTAACAATTCGATGCAAATAATCAATAACATTGGTAGATTCTCATCAATAGATTTTGCTCGAGGTTAAGTTACTTGTTGGGAGCACAATTCTCAAATTAGAAATTATTGAGTTTATATACGATTACATGTGGATGAAAGTTATATAGGGAAAATATTAAAAATATTTGGCTCTGTAATATAATGTTGTTCTCAATCTTACTTTTCTCAGGAAAATTCTTGGCGAGCCTTTCAAATTATAGTGGATATGTTTTTATTGCATTGAACTATCACTTTTTCTCGAACTTTGTTGAAATGAGCGGTTAGTTACTCACTCTGGTCGAACAACTGTTGTATAAACTATTGGATTGCAATAAGTGGATCATCAATTCTACTTCGATTGTTGATGTTAAGTTTTTCTATTTCTTGGATCTATCATGCTAAATAAATATAAATTTTTTCTTGTTGTCTCTGCTAAATCTTTCTACTATCCAACATCCTTCTTCTAAAAAATTTCATGGTTTTTCTCATGTAATTTTCTAGCGCTTCAAATATTTATTTATCTCAAGCATGCCTTAGGTCAAGTGATGGGCCTCTAAATTAGACATAAATTAATGCCCATATGACCATCCTTCAACACATTAAACCTCTCTTTTAACTTGAATATGTTCATTAGGAAGGTTTATGGATAATTTCATATTTGTGCCTAATATTATTTATTTTTGTGGAATAATCTAGGGGTTGATTTTTATTAGCCTTGTTGTGGAGAGAACTCATATTTTTGGAGCTCCATTGTTATTTCTTGTAGGGAAGTAACTGTATTTATTTAAATAATGAAGATTGATACCATGTTCAGCTTCTGAGTCTTCTTATCCTCCATAGGACTTTGAGTTTCCTTGGGCTTGGCCATCCCAGGAGCCTTAGAGCCTTTTTTATCATTTACTTTTCTTCCTTTCACTTATTAATCACATGTATCCTTTGTTCTTTTTTTTTCTATTTCTGCATTTAGTATTGATGATTTCTTGTTGTAGGATTGGGTTAAATGTTTGCATTAATTTATTTTTCAGGATCAAAAGAATCATTTCATCCTTGTAACATCTTTGTATGGTCATAGTAATCATTGAATTGCTTGAATTAGTTATTTTATTCCCAAATTTAGATTTCTAGAAGACCTTTGTGGCAAATAACAATAAATTTCTAATATTTTTTAGAGCATGATAATGAGTCTCAATCAATTTGATTCAACTTGCATAAGATCATAAAAATATTCTAGCTAATAACAAAAATTACCCCATTACATTTTCACTTGATTAGGTTAAGCATTTGATATATTTACTAGCTCATTAGTTCTCGAAATTCTAAATTTTAGACTAGTAATTTTCTGCTAGGTATTTTTGAGGGATTCCACTTGGAATTGGGATCTAAAACATCCTAGTAAATAAAAAAAAAATCCCATACAATTCTAATTTGATTTTCTTGGTCATTCAGTCAATTATAGTCTCCTATAGTAAATCTCTTGTAGGAACAACAATATCTCCTATAAAAAGCATCCAACAATTATATACTTACCTAGATATGCTCAAGAAGATTGGTTATTCTCCCTTAGGATTGAATCAAGAACCCTAGACTCTACGTCAATGATCAGGGAAGACTACATACGACCTAGGACTTTCCTCTTTACAAATGAAAAACATTTCGTCAATTTGGGCTAATTGACAGATTTATGAAATGCAGAATACAATGATGACTTTCACATCCAATGAAATCCGTTAGTGGACCTAAACTCTTTGAAATGTAATGATTTAAATTTACATTGGTGTGCCCTAACTAGATGTCAAGAAGCATAGATCTTTAGTAGAAGATGACCAACAATGTATTGGAAAGAAAAGTATGTGTATCCTCTTATTGATGTTGATTTCATAGTCGATGTAGATGTCCAAGTTGCAAAGTTTGGTATTGGACACATGTGGACTATTGGATGGTAGCATGAGATTGGACCAAGTTGGCCCTAAATGTAGCACCATTGAAGGACTATGGTGTCTTCTAAATGAGGCATGTATTAAAGGTGATTAAGGTAATAAGAGTAATTAAACAATTGTATTAAAGTTTGTTAGCTATGGTGTGGGGAGAAAGTAGCAATAACTCATGTATACAATTCAGACTTATGTGATTATCAAGGGTTGATCCAAAAATGGAATTCATGCATAAAATATATTGTGTGGTTGGAATGCATGTGGTGAGTAGGTAAATAACATTTTAGTGTAAACCTTTTAACAAAGTTTAAATTCAAAATTTGGACGTCATAGAAGGAACCTCTAACTAGAAAATGACCACATGGAATTATTTGAGAGAGTAATAACTCCACTAAATTGGATTTATAAGTGTTGATATTGCTAGAAAAATGTAGCTCCAATAGGAGATTGCTAGGAAAAAACTTTGAAGGGTTTGGAGTGAGGATTAAATTTGTAAAAGAAAGACTTGCGAACCTTCGAAGAAGATTGTTTGCTAAGATCTCATGTGCTGGGAAGATGAGGATGATGAGTTATTGGAGGAATGAGACGACATTTTAGAAGAAAGTATGGGATATAGATAGAAGTGCTAGTGCTTTTTGCACATCCAGCTTCCTCCGAGAATCTCCAAATTGGAATAAAGATGAAGGATTTACCTTATGAATGCTATGATAAGAGGGAATAAACATATCATTAAGGACCATCAAACAATCAAATATTTCAGGTAAGCGCTATTTATCCTAACAATAATAGGAGGAAAAATATAATAAAGGTGAAATTGGAAATAACTGTACATCAATATGGGCCCATAAAAAAAGTAAAATGGTGAATCCCACGTATGTTTGGTAGAGTATGAGTTATCATATTTAATGGTTCATGTAGTCAAGTATAACACAAGAATATCTTGGAGTTCTCACTCAAAAGGAATTTAATCACCCTTGACGTACAATGGTCACATGTACTAATAGAGAAATAGAGAGAGTAGTGAAGGATACTATAATAGCTCTTAGTAGGACAAAGATTGTTTGAAAAACATGAATCTTGATAAATTCCTGAAGGGAGAAAATATATATCTTCTTCATAACTGGGAGGAAGCTAACTAAGATATTCAATTATTAGATACCAAGTAGTATAAAACAAATTTGGGGCTAACATTTAGAGTGGCTTAATTTTCTGTGATTTTTCAAAAGAATACAATTTGTTAATTTTTATTTTATCTAAAGATGGTTTGCTGAAAATTTATACTATAAAAATATTTTATCTTAAAAATCATTAGGAATATCAATACTTTTAAGAAAACATAACCAAACATGTTATATTATGCATAATAGGGAGGAGTAAGAATAAACAAGGTTTATAAAATAAAATAAAAAAACCATCCTTAAAATTTCCCCTACTTGATAGAACCCTTATAGAAGAAATACAAACATGGTTCTAGTTAAAAACGAGGAAAATATATAAAATAATTAAGTGAGTAGAAAGGAAGAAAACATGAAACGTTGTCGATTAAAACTAGCATATGGGGATAATCAATGGAGAATAAAGTTGTATCTCATTCAAATTTTGCAATTTGTGAGTCTCTATGACATATTATTCATGACAATCCTCAATGCAAACAATGTGTACTTTTTATGATGTTTTATGTTTCAAACAAGCAAATGCACAATTCAACTAAATACACACTTACACAACTTCAAATAAACAAACAAAAATGGTACAATTTCAATTCAAAGTATAAGCATAAATACATAAAACATTTTCAAAAACACAAACATATATACAATTTTGAATAAGTAAATATATATCATACCATTCAGAATTCAACCAACAAAATTATATATTATATATAACTACTTATTTAATTATATAAATATAAAATGTTAACTAATGCAATACAAGAAAAAAAAGCTTAAAAACTAATGAATATCAAATAAAAAACTAATGGTCTGTTAATTACAGAGATATTTGGCCTTTTTCAATGCATTGTGTAAGATTGTGTTTGTGCAGAACTTTTAAAAAAAATTTAAAGGTTAGTGCATTTTGGTTTAAATGCAGTTGTGATAAGTGTTATGATATAAATAGATGATAATTGAAGTGTGAAATGACATGCTTTAAATATAAAAGTTGCAAAGTAAAATCTATCTTAAAAAAATGTAATTTCATGAGTATGAGTTTAAAGAAAAGTAATCTGACAAAAACAAAAAATACGTAGTAAATAAATAAAATAGGAAATAAGATGAGAATTATTTTGATGATACAATTAATTTTATTTTTAAAACCCACTATAGGTTTCTCCACTCCACCCAGTGTGTGAAAGTAAAAGTAACAGAGATAAATTTCATTTTATCTCGCTTTAACTATCTCCCGGAAAAACCTGTACGAATGGTCGAGGACCGCCATTTCAAATCTACGAGGACTAACTAATACCAGAGACCGCAGTAGGAATGGTAAATGTACGGTTGTTCAGTTGAATCCCGAAGAAGGCGAATGCTTTAATGTAATGTAACTGATTGCGGAGGATTGAAGCGAAAGAGGGCTAGGGTTATATATAACAGAGAATTTCCAATTGACGCGAAAGAGGGCTAGTGTTATATATAACAGAGAATTTCCAATTGACGCGAAAGAGGGCTACATATAACAGAGAATTCCCAATTGACGCGAAACTGATTGCGGAGGATTGAAGCGAAAGAGTGTTATATATAACAGAGAATTCCCAGTTACGCAAAAGAGATTATTATTAATCTAAAGGTTGAATAAATCACTGATAAGAAATAGTAAGCCACAGAGCCTCTGCCTTAAATCCATGGCACACGGCGGCACAAGGGTAATAGAAATTATTGAGGAGGAAATGGAGGCTTAAATCCACGATCCATGGCTGACGCACATAGCACAAGGGGAATAGAAATTACTAAGGTGGAAATAGAGGCTTAAATCCATGGCTGGTGCACACAGTACAAGGGAAACAAAAATTAGCAAATGGCTCAATTCACAACAAGTGAGAAGAGAAAAAACAAACCCACCAAACAAGGAACACAATACACAACAACCATGGGTTAAACTAATAAAAAAAAAGAGGTTATAGAGGAAAACCAAATACAAAGCTATGAGAAGTCATTTAAAAACCCAGTCCCAGTCGTGCTTGAACTCGCAAGTGATAAATTGGGGCAATGAAGGAAAAATTAAATCTGAGAGAAATTTTTGAGGAGGAAGCAGAGTCTTAAACTCAGTATAAAAATGGCTAAAGAAAAGCCATCTCTACATACCTGAAATTGGGATTTGATTTCATTTCTTCAGCGAGGTACGTTCAGCAATGCCAACCACCTCTTTCATTTTTTCATTCATTTCCCTGCAACGTCATCCTTTAATTCATTCGAGTTAGAAGGCAATTTACGTTCATAACATTCTTAGAGAGATAATCAATAAGCCCAAATATATGTTCATACCATTTCTCGGAGATAATTAATAAGCCCCAAAACAATGTTAAACAAATCAACGGCCCATACCCACATAACTCAACTCAAACTCGACCTAGACACAGACAAATCCAAACTCAAAACATACCAGACTGGATATGTACAGAGGAGGAAAATTCTAGACAAATGATACGACTCAATATGTATATATATAGCAATTCAATTCCCCAACTCCGTTCAACGGCTATGGAGTTTTCCCGCATCTACTTCCACTTCCTCTAGAATAGTTGAGAAAATCCTTGCTCTCTCTTTCCTTCAATTGAGAGTTCATGCTTTCTTTCTAAATTTCAATTCGTGCGCTTTTCTATTTTTTGCAGAAAACGATGGGTTGATGCTTTTGCTTTTTTTAAATTTCATTTCTCGCACTTTCTATATTTGATTTTGATTTTTTTTTGTTGTTTGTTTTTTCTCTCCATTAATACTTTTCTAAATCTCACATCTTGCCATAAAGAAAATTTGTATATATATATATATTAAAAAAAAACTTATTATTTAATCAATATTATTGTTTCTATTTTTATAGTAGTTTATTGAGAAACATTTTACTTTTATTTTTTATTTCTTAATAAGATATGCAAACTACAGACGGCTTAACAAATTTTTAGTAGGCAAGCAAGCTTTCAGTGTTTTTCCTCTTTTGCATGGCTACTATTTTCAATGTCTCAATTTGATATGGTTTTTTGAAATTTATAATTTCTTTTTGCCTACCCACTTTTTTATTCAATCATATGTGCTTAATAGTTTTCTTGAGTATGTATTTCACCATCAACCTTTCAAATGCTTAAACTAAAATCATATTAAATTTGCTTGATTGCATGTTCCTATTTAATATTCACGCAAACTATTCTAAGACTCAATGTTCATTGTAGACATTGATGTCAAGGAATTGAGCAACTTTGGCTATAGGAAGATTGTTGGTGTTCGTATATATTGTGGATCTAGATCCAGTTTTGGTAATGGCAAGCCCTGTGTATGCCTGACCGTGTTGGATGGTGGTCAATGTCTTGTTTGATAATATTTTCCTATTTTCTGGGGGATGGTGGTCAATGTCTTGTTTGATAGTATTTTCCTATTTTTTGGTAGGTTCATTAATTCAAAATGCTATTTGGAGTATCTAATTTTGAACAAAAATGAACAACTAAGCTACACTATTAGCTTAACAAAACATTTTTCAATAATTAATTATTTTGCTTGTAATTTATAAAAAGTCATAGTATCAAATATCATTGCATAAAATGTTATTAGGTTGGTACTCTACAATATTGAGGCATGATAGATTACAAATAATTTCAAACCTTTTGCTATATAGATAAAGTACAATTCTTAGTGATTTCACACAACTTTTATCGTTCATCATTGATTACCTGTAACAGACATTTTATGTCATGACTACATATATCCCTTACATGGCATAACTTGGAATCATTATTTTGGAATTTTGTTATCTTGTCATCTTCAAAAGTTAATGTGTTGCAGTGAAGCAAAATGATAAAATGTTCTTTTGCTTTGTCTAGAGTTGCATACATGGTTTATCTT
Source organism: Pinus taeda (assembly GCA_000404065.3). Taxonomy (NCBI): domain Eukaryota; kingdom Viridiplantae; phylum Streptophyta; class Pinopsida; order Pinales; family Pinaceae; genus Pinus; species Pinus taeda. Next base: position 3,496 of record APFE031756329.1, on the reverse strand, counting down.
TTGAGTTTATTTGTTTAATCATTTCACCATCCAATTTGACACTGAGTTGAAGAGAACCTATTCTAAATTGTCACTACTACTTTTACCTACAACTTATGGTAATCATAAATATCTTTTTGCATTGTATATACAAGTAGTTCTCAGCATCTTTAGATGAATCCTTTATTTTCTTCTTTTGGGTTCTTTTTTATTTTTGAGTTGTTTTCCTTAGCACCCTATACTCGTTATTGGCAAAAAGAAAAAAATATTTTTTGTCTCAAAATAGAAGAAAGGTTTACATGTTGAGCCCTCTAGTTATGCCCAAGGGGAAATTGAAAACAAGGCAAAAACTAATGAAAAAAAACCACCTTAGTATGTCTTACCTGATGGTACTTATTTTCATTTTTAGTTGTTTGAAATAACCCAAAGAGTAGGAATTTTGGTTAAAATATCCCTAAATTAGTTTCATGAAAATTTTGCAACACATGAAATGGTTACATATTTAGCACTTTGCCTATTCATGATACATATTTTGATTTTCATTGTCTCTGAAATAGACCCAAGGAGTTGTGATTTTAGTAAAATATCATTGAATTAGTTTTCATGAACATAATATATTTTGGAACTTTGTAGATTGTCACACCTTTTTTTTGCGATTTACCTACAAACTTGGTATTGGAAGTGAAGTTCATTTGTAGTTCTAGGAATACAGAAGCAAAACTTATATCTTACTTCTATGAATTTCTTTATTGCAATAATTGTTTGACTTTAGCATACCACTTCTTTTGTTTAGAATAGGTTAAATTGTTTTGTGTCATTCGTTTCTAATGAA
>APFE031756322.1:0-13451 GCA_000404065.3 Pinus taeda | reverse complement strand
AATTACATTCTTTTGAATTGATTATTCACCTACAATGTAAAGCGGTTTAGAAGTGGCAAAATATCCGAACCCTTTATTTATATGGTCAGAATTAGTATCGAATTCTCATGTGAATGCCTTGATTTGTTGCAGGTGTCATTATTTTTTGAAATTATAAATCTTCAGTAGCGATGTCGAGTGTTTAATAGAGGTAAATTCTCTCAAAATATTTTGCACGGTTCTAGGTGTTAATTATTCAAAATTCACTACTGGAATTGTTGGTGTTCTTAATGCATTTTTCTAAATACTAAAGAAAATCGAGAAACCCGATGCTTCTGTTTATAATTATTAAAAAAGAATTGTATTTATTATGTGAAAATCCAAACTGCTTTATTCGTTATTTACACTTTTAACACATTTTTTAAAAGTTATTTTTATTTTAGTTATTTTATATTAAAACTTAATATCAATTGAGCTGTTTTAAATATAAAACTTAAGACAAAAATATTTTGAGACAAAAGTATTTTAAGACAAAATTTTATATTTAAGACAATGGTCACTTAAGACAATGCAAATTAAGACGAAACCCATTTAAGACAATTAACAATTAAGGCAAAATGATATCAATTTAAGAAATTTTATCTAACACTTGCAAAATTGACTATGACTGTGCACCCTAAGTCTGCCAACTTGTAGGCTACTACTATCTCGTGCCTATACCAACAATGATATTTCACTTTCCATTCACGTTATCTTATATAAAGACAATGATTGTTTACACTCTTCATTTTGTCGTAGTAGACAACTCTGGAGAAAGCGGAAACTTTTCCTCGCATGATTTTTCAGACACCAATTCATGTTTTCTGCATTAGAGACAAATTGTCTGTCATTACATTCGACACTACTACATGGAGGGGGCTTTTAAGACATTTTTTTTGTGACAAAATAAGTCCTTTGTATTAAAATTTAATTTTCTCTTAATGTCTTTTATACGAGGCGTTAGTAAAGAAGGTAAAGGTAAAGGATTAGTGGTCCTTCTTTATGTTGTTGATGGGTTCTTTAGGAAGGAAGCGATGGATGCAGACAAAAACTAAGGGGATTTAGGGTGATGGAGGCTAAAAAAAAGGTGTGCTTGGTGAGAGGTGAGATGGAGGCACTTTCCCTTAATGTGGATAGTTAGTAATATAGTTGGACTACGTTTCAGGGTCTCCGCTGATTATGTTTTCATATGTGCTATTTTACTGTTACATTTATTTTGAACACTACTTCTATCTGGTGGTTGTTGTTATGAATACATTGTTGTGCGGGAAATCCTGACTGTCATCAATAACATGGATTTAGATTCATGTGAAGGATGGTGGAGGAAAAGTACCAAATATCCCTTGGAAGACAATATGCCTACTTCAAAATCTCTACGATAGCTTTTGCAAGAAGAAGAACCTGAGGATAAAAGATTAGATTATGGAAGAATTAGTCACAAAATTCACAAGGGTGGTAATTTTGGTTACAAGTGTGGAGGTAGATGGATTAAACGTAGCCTTTGTTGGTGCAATTGCTGCTGCTATTGGGTGAAATACATCAAAGCATAATTATATGAGCTAGATTTGGTTTTTATCCTGATTCTGGATGATATCGGGGATATGTACTAGTTTTTTTTTGTTTCAAGGTACACTAATAAAAATTTGTTTCCATTGTAGTTATTGGTCTACTCCGTGGTCTATATGATATGCACTAGCTGGTTGTTTATGTGGTATTTATTTTGAAACTTTTCTCCTATGGATCTTCCTCCTCCTTCCTTGGTTTTAGATTGGTCGATTGAGGGATTTTTGAGGATCTTAGCTGCTACCTACTAATATTCTCTGTGGTCTATCTGAGACATAGTAGCTGGTTGTTTTATGTGGTATTTCTTCTGAACCTTTTCTCTTGTGAATATTCCTGCTCCTCTTTTGTTTCAGATTGTTTGTTCTAGTGATTTATGAGGATCTTTACTACTACGTGAATGCATTCATTTTGGTTGGTGGAGTTGGTAAAATATTTTAATTTTTAATTCAATCATGAAGGAGTCTCTAGGGGTCATTAATTGGTCTATGGGGACATTTATTTTCCAAGATGGCCATTTATTATATGAGGGACAATACATTAATTGTTTGTGTTGTCATTCAAGGTCTTAGCCAATTGTGTGCTTGATGAGATTTTTCTGAAGGACATTGGAGAACAGTGATTGGTGAGGCTAATGTATTTGAAGGGGTTTCCTAGTGAATTGATTTGGTGATGACATACATCGAGTGGGGTCTATAATTGACAAGTGACATTATTTACCTTGTTTACATATTATATTCAGTTTTTTCTAAACACTACTACATAACGTATGTTTTGGTAATGCTCTCTACTTTGGTGCACATATAGGTGAGAATGCATAGTGTTTACAGTGTTGGTTGTACAATTTTCATTTACATTTATGAGTACAATGTGAGTTGGTATTGAAGGAAACTTAGGGAGTGACGTCTCATTACTCGATGTGTTGGTACATGCGAGTATTGAGGCAGAGAGTCATGGTTGCCCCAAGTCGAGAGTCTAGCTCTATGGAACATCTCGTATACTTGCAACTATACATGTGGATTTGAAGGTTTCGATATCTCCTTCAGGTATTAAATCCAAATGTGGTAATCCACAGAAAATGTTTTTCCATCATTTGTAGAAAAAGAAGGTAGTTATGGTTGATATGGATTATCATAAAATTATTTTTGGTTTCGATGTTTTTTGGGACTAGAAGGTAGGATTACAGGAATGCGATTTGGTGGGTAAGTGGTATTATCTACTAATGGATGGATCTTAGATGTCATTCTAGGTTAAAAACATTGGTACCTTGTTTTTAATGTTGGGTTGTGTTATATTCTTTCCATGACTAGCCCACGTAGTTAACCGGGGGGTTAGAGGGGGCGTGAAGCCCCTCCTTTGTTGCGCCTATTTCATAGCGGGGAGGGGGGGTGACAGGGGGTTTGAATGGTGCAGGTAACCCCCCTCTATGGGGTCTGGAGCAGCGCTCCAAAAAATTTTGTTTTTTGGACTCTATATTAGGTTGGGCCTTCCTACCTATGGGTTTGTGCATGACTTTCACACATGGTTTTCGCCGCGATGGTTTTCGATCCATGGTTTTCGACGCGATGGTTTTCAGTCTATGGTATTGGATGTTTCGGCATGTATAAATATGTATTGCAACATTGAAAGGAACATAATGAAAAATCAAGGTGGTACTCCTGGTTTTGGGATCCAAGTGAAAATCTCTGTGTATATGTGTTTTATGTGTTATGCTCTCGCATTGCTTATTTTCTGTGTTTTTAGAATTCATATGCAGGTAACTTCTATATGGGGTTAAAACCTATGTTTGGTATCAGCGATGTTTTGGCTTCAAGGGGACGCCTTTTTTGCTTAGGGGTTTCGCTTGGGCCTGTGGTAAGCCTTGTTTAGTGGGAGATCTATGAGATCGATTCTGGTGATGAAAGAAGATGGAGAGTAGTGGAAAGATAGAGATCGCGAAATTTAATGGTCAGAGTTTTGAGTTGTGGAAGCTCAAGATGGAGGATCTGTTGGTGGATAAAGATCAGTGGATCACAATAGATCTGAGTACTAAACCAATGGGAATGTCCGATGAAGAATGGAAGAAGTTGGATCAAAAGGAAAAGGGCACAATACAATTGTGTGTCTCGTATTCAATATTGCTAAATGTATCAGAGGAAGCTACGGTGAAGTCTTTGTGGGACAAGTTAGGGACTTTGTACCAATCTAAGTCTGTGGTGAATAAATTGTTCCAGTGGAAAAAGCTCTATAACTTGAGGATGAAAGATGGAGACTTAGTGACAGAGCATTTGAATGCATTTAATATTGTGGTAAGTCAGTTATTATCTATTGATATTAAAATTTCATATGAAGATAAGTGCATTAGTTCGGTGTGTTCTCTACCAGATTCGTGGGATAGTCTGGTTATTTCAATAGGTATCAATACAATTGCCTTGTAGCTTGATGAAATAGTCTCATCCTTGTTGACGGAGGAGATGAGACGGAAAAATATGCAGACCCAGAATGGTGATGCCTTGTCTGTACAAGGATGGTCCCAGAACAAAAGCAAAAACAAGTCATCAAGTTGGATATCTAAATCTATCGGGAGATCTAAATCTCCAGGAAAACCTATAAAGGTAGTGTGCTAAAAATGTGGAAAGGAAGGGCACTAGAAAAGGAACTGTAAATTTAAAGCTCGCGATAAAGGAAAGGCATCTGATGATGCTCCTTCTGCAGAGGCAAAAACCACCTTAGATGAAGGTGGGGATTTGTACTTGGCTTCTCTAGTACACATGTAGATCATGAGGCATGGTTGATTGACTCAGGTGCATCCTTTCACTTCACTCCCCATAGAGAGTGGTTCTGCGAGTATGAGAAATACGATGGTGGTGATGTCTTCTTAGGGGATGATAGGAAGGCTAGAATCGTTGGTCACATAAAAGTAAAGTTGAAGTTGCAAGGTGGAAGGGCTAGAACACTTCTGGGTGCTCTGCGTATTCCTACATTGGCCAGACATCTGATTTCTGTAAGAAATCTAGATGATACAGGTTTAAATACAGTGTTCCAAAAGGATACCTGCAAGATGGTTAGGGGAGAACTGGCATTCATGCGGGGAGTTCGGATTGGAACTCTGTACAAGCTGCAATGTAGCATTGTTGTTGATGGGTGCAACAGCTCTATGGTTCCTGAAAGTGGAGTAGAAAATCTAGTGGTCTATGGAGAGAAGACCATGATCTGGCATCAGAGGCTTGGAAATATTGGAGAGAAGGGCCTTCGACCACTTCATGGTAAAGGTATGGTAGAAGGTATGAGTAATATCTCTTTGGATTTTGATTTCTGTGAAAATTGTGTATATGGGAAGCAGAATCGGGTGAGATTCCCCTCTGGTGGTAAGAGGGTGAAACAAATATTAGAACTTGCGCACAGTGATGTGTTTGGACCTGTAAAGGTTCCATCACTGGGTAAGTCTATGTACTGTGTATCATTTATAGATGACTTCTCAAGGAATACATGGATATATATCCTTAAGAAGAATTCTGAAGTCTTTCACAGGTTTCAATAATTTAAGGCTTTGGTGTAAAACTAGCCAGAGAAGAAGATAAAGGTGTTGAGGATAGATAACGATGGACAGTTTTGTAGTAAGGAATTTGAAGAATTCTATAAGAAGTGTGGTATAGCACGGCAGAAGACTACTCCATAGACACTGAGAAAAATGGAGTTACATAAAGAATGAACAAGACATTAATGGAAAGGGCAAGAAGCATGCTCAGTGGTACTGGGTTAGGATGGGAATTCTGGGCAGAGGCGGTGGAGACAACTTATTACCTGGTCAACAGATCACCTTCATCAACGCTGGAGGATAAGACTCCACAAAAGGTATGGACAGGTAAGAAACCTTCTCTTTCACATCTGAGGGTATTTGGATGTGATGCATATGTACATGTTCCAATGGAGAAACGAACCAAGTTGGATAGTAAATCTGAAAAGTGCATCTTTATTGGGTATAAGGACGGTTTAAAGGGTTATAAGCTTTGGAACCTAGTAACAAGGAAGGTTTTATAGATGAGATGTGGTGTTCAGAGAGGTAAAATATGTTATTAAACATGAAGTCCAACCAAAGGAGCTTGAGAAGATAAAATTTGAGCTTAAGGAGGAAGAATCAAACTCTACAACAGAGGAGGAATCGGAAGATGAAGAGCGACAAACTCCGGGTGTGAGAAGATCAGTTCGTGAAAGAAGACAACTGGAAAGATATAGTCTGTCTGCTTTCTGTTCAATTTTTTCTTTATCTGTTACTGATGATGATCACAGAACTGTTAAGGAAGTAGTAGATTCAGAGGATGGCAAACTCTGGAAAGAGGCCATGGTTGATGAAATGGCATCTTTGCAAAAGAATGAGGCTTGGGATCTGGTGGAGTTGCCGGATGGAAGGAAACCCATTGGCAGCAAATGGGTGTTCAAGAAGAAGACAAATGCAGAAGGAGAGGTGGAGAAATACAAATCTTGGTTGGTATTAAAATGTTACTCCCAGGTGCCGGAATTGATTTTGGTGATATTTTTTCTCTTCTTGCCAAGGTAGCTTCTATTATATTAATTTTATTTGTTGCTGTTGCTTTTGATTTTGAGGTAGAATAGATGGATGTGAAGACAACATTTCTTCATGGGGATCTGGAAGAGGAGATCTATATGAAGCAACCTGAAGGTTTTGCGATGAAGGGTAAGAAAGAAATGGTGTGCAAGTTAAAGAAGTCTTTGTATGGGTTAAAACAGTCACCAAGGATGTGGTACCAAAAATTTGATACATTTATACGAGGACTTGGTTTCACCAGAAGCAAAGCAGATCACTATGTGTATTTTAAATTAATTGGTGACTGTGTTATTTATTTTGTCTTGTATGTGGATGATATGTTGTTGGTTGGAAATGACAAAGAAATTATCCAGGATTTGAAGACCTAATTGTCCTCCAAATTCGACATGAAAGATCTTGGTGCTGCAAACTATATGTTGGGCATGTAAATTAAAAGAGACCAGTCATTGAGGAAGCTCTGGTTAAACCAGAGGAAGTATGGTTAATGCTCTCCTATTTTCAACATTTTATATAATTAGTGGTTTTCCTTCCACTTTATTAATGATGACGATGTTGTGAATATTTTGGGAGCATATTGGGAAAATGGTTGTGGTTTCCTCTATTTACATCCCTGACATGTGGCCTTTGATCCATACCTATAATTTCCATGAAATAAATTGGAATTGGCTAAATTCCCAGGTTTAACCCTCTTAATTTGTTCACATGAATCACTAATGATGATTGACAATTCCATTGGTAAATTTTCTTTCCTGGAGAACGAGACTACTAAAAGGAGATAAATGTATCACATGGCCTTTGGTGTAGGTGGAATTCGCTACTGGCCTTCATGAAAAGGTGGAGCTTAATTGGGTTGGATTCTCTAATAGGGAGTGAATTGATGATTGGAAAATTCCTTTTCGACTCCTCATTTGTGATAATGTTGGACATCTTATTGCCGAGTGCCCTTATAGATTTGGAAATTGGAAACATGGAATATTAGAGATTGTTTATGATGGGGTTGTCTATTAACACATGTACAGTCTCCAATGAATTAGGATATTGGCCAACACTCTCTTGTAAGTTTAAAATCACACCACCTATGACATGTCTTGAGTAACATATTCATAACTATTTAATATCAAGTGCCATTTCTCTTGATAATTCTACATTTCTTCCTTTAAATATTGTTTCTCCCGATATTCAACGACCACATTCTGATTGTATTGAACATTCTTCATTGTTATATGTACTTGAAATTTATCTCTTTTAAGAAAATTTGGAATCCACCCACACTCTATCTTTTGATGTGAATGGGACGACCTTCACTATTGATCACTCATTCATTGTTAGTCTTGACCCTCCTCACATTAAATTTGGGACTTTTTCTAGAGACCTTTCTCCTACTAATTTAGTTGGGAGTAATATTGAGTTTCTCCTTCACCCTTAAATCCACCTAGAGACCTTGTTGATTCATTCATCCTCCTCTCCTATGATTTCTATTAGTCCCAATTCTCATTGTAATGTGACCATTATGAAGGAATGGTGTTCGAAAACTTTGAATCATTCAAATGGGGCTGATACTGATCTTCACAATGATTTTACAACACTAGATCTTGTTCCACATATTTTAATAAATCACCTTTTGTTAGTTATTTCTCTCCTATTTAGGGTCTTAGAGATTATTTTCCTAATTATGAAGGCTTACCATGATAATCATGTCTTAAAACACTATGGGCTTGGGGAGTGCCCGGAAAATCCTCCTACTCCAACAATTGATTGGGGTTAATCACCCCTCTATTATCGTTTTACAAGAGATGATGATGATTGGAGACAAAATTTGGCTCGTTGTCCTCTAAATCTTTCCTGGGTGGAAAGTATGTGAAGTGGATTCTTTGGGTTTATTTGGTGGTCTTATGGCTTTTTGGTATCCTAAGTTCGTGAATTTTATTGCACATAAATCCTTTGCAGGTATACTCCTATTTAGTTTCATTAGGGGCTCGAAGGATAGATTTAATATTCTTAATACATATGCGCCATATTCTTCTAGAATATAATCCTTGGATAAATTAGAATCCTGCAACTTATTAAAGATGGGATCCCTTATTTTAGCGAGGGATTTGAGCCTCACCATTGAAGATAATGAGGCCTGCGGGGGATCATTGTAGACTGGACCCATTGGCAGGGTACTTCAGCGACATTTTTGGTAGGAACCACTTCGTGGATAATTTTTCAACTCCCTTTATACTGACCTAGAGAAATGGATGGGCTGGGTTCGTAAGCATCGCTGAGGTACTTGACCGTTTCTTGCTTCTTGAAAATTTGGTGAAGTTATTAGGGTCCATGAAATCTTGGGTTATTCCATCCCAAATTTTAGACAGTTTTCATATCATACTCGAGTGGCAGGTAGATGAGGATTGCGGTGGTATCCCATTCAAATTTAATCACCATTGCTTAAAATTTCTTGAATTTGGTTCATTAGTGCGTACTTTTCGGGCATTAGGATTGAGCACCTTGATCACATATTATTAGGAATTAGTTGAATTAAGTTGAGGGCTATTACAAATTGTATCAGTAACTAGATTCGAACTAAAAATAGGAAGCATATTGATGAAATTTTGGCTATTGATAAAAAACTTGGTACTTTGGCTTATCATTCAGATGTAGATTATTTCTCGGTGGTGCATCAATTATGATTTTTGGATTTAGAAAAGAGGAAGAATGCAAATTTTCAATTATAGGATGAGGAGTGTAAACTAAAATTTCATGCTCTCTAGGTATTGAGAGGAGACAATAATACAAAATTGTTTGATAATTATGCAATGAAGCACCGCAGGGACAACTCTATCTAGGAAATTCAAGATATTTATGGTAATTTCTTATCTACTCTTCCTGACATCGAGGATGAGGCATTGAGATATTTTTTCAATTAATATTGAGTTAGAGCAGAGGTGGATATTGTACAACTAATAGGGGTCATTGATTCATATCCGACTATTTTCGATGCTAACATAAATAATATGTTATTTCATCCCATTATAATGGAAGAATTGTGGGCTATGATGGAATCCTTTTCTCGCGATAAAAGCCCTCAGCCTGATGGCTAGCCCATTGAATTATTTTTACACTTCCAAGATATTTTGTGCACTAATATATTGGCGACTACATAACAATATTGAAAGATTGGTTATATCCTTGGAGATATTAATTCCAATTTCATTATATTGATTCTTAAGGTTTCACATGCATCAACTTTTGTTGATTACATGCCTATCTCTCTTTGCAACATCTTATACAAAATGATTTCTAAAATCATTATTAATAGACTAAAACCTACACTGTCAGATGGTAGCTCCCAATAACAATTGGATTGTATGGGGACCTTGCAGATAGATGGAATATCTATGTTTTATACCTTGAACATGCGAGCATGTTTATCACTAAAAAGGAGGATAAATATGTATGGAATGACAATTTGGTGATCGGTCAAAATAAAGGGAAGAGAGGCATATTTTTACATTCCCCCTACCCCCCTATTCTTTATTCCTCCATAAAATTGTTTATGAAAATATGGAAGTGGAATATTCCAACAAAGCTACAAGTCTTGGCTTGCCTCATTTGGAAAAATATAATCTTGACATAAGACAATTTTTTCTGTAAATGACACAGTGGGATTAGTTGTTATTTAAATTGTATGGGGTAGATGGAAGACCCAACTCATTTATTTCTTTGATGGTCCTTTGAGAAATTAATTTGGAATGGTGTATTTAATATGTTGCATTTACAGGCGGATTGCAACTTCTCTTCTATGGTTAATTATATTCAGGGTTGTATAATTGAATATAAAACATTCAAACCACTTCCTATATACATTATGTGGGGAATTTGAAAAGTAAAAATTCACTCATCTTTGAGAACAATTTGTCTAATATCTGGAAGAGGTGTGTTTGCATCATGGCATATTATAGGGAAGAAAATTTTGGTAGATGTGCACCTACTCTGAGACTCATTTGTCCTCCACTAACTTTCACACCCTTTTTCTATGGTTATTTCGATGGTGCAAATAAGGATGGGATTTGCGATCATGGTTACATCATCATTTTGGCGACCATTATGTACCACATATGCTGGGATGGGAGTAATGGGAAAAATATACGAGATGGTGTTCTAGCACTTTGGCGAATTATATTTTATGCATGCAAGTTTGGGTTGGTATAATTGGAAGCCTTCGAAAATTTACAAGAAGTTGTGGAGTGGGTTTCTAATATATATACTTTCTTCCTGTTACTCCATTTCAAATGGTTGAGTAGAATTCAAAAAATCATGGAACACTTCACTAATATGAAAATTACATATACATGCAGGGAATTCAATTCGATTTCCAATAGCTTATCTAAGGATGGTCCTTTTCTACCTTTTGATATGTTAGAGTAAAAATTCGATACAAATTCCATATATGAACATAGTGGAAAATTTTCCATTCACCAAGCATTAGTCCCTGTTACTACAAATCATGGAATGTTGAGTTACAATATGTTTTTTCATAATAGGAATATGTGCAACAATGATTATAACTACCTTTTTAGGGTTTCTGTTTTATTAAGATATAAGTATTGGGATACTTTGTTAAACTACGGAGGTATTTTGATGTAATTTCTTTTTGCAATAGAACATTCCAACTGAATGTGGATGGACATGTGACCTATGATATGTGTAAACAACATGTTATATCTAATATAACACTATTTTATTTTATTTTATTTTTTTATTCTGGTGAAAGAAAGAATAAGGTGAAAGAAGGCAATGAGGTGAACACTTGAGACAAAGCTTTAGTTGTAACTTGATCATGAGCTTTTGGCTCCAAAGGAAGAACATCACGAAGTTTTGGAGTAGCCACAACCAAAGGAGTAGAGAGCCGAGACATCCACCCAAGAAAAGACATCCAAAGAAGGAAGGAAGTGGAATAGGGAAGCTGACATATTATCGTAGGATACTAAAGAGAATGTGGAAGCACAAACATCACAATGCAAGCAAAAAAGTTCACTCGATCGATACATTGGCTACATGGCTTTGATGCACGAGATTATAGAGACAGAGGTATCATCATTCGAGGAAGATGTAGAGTAACCAATATGGGTTGATGCTATGGTAGAGGAATATGATTCCATTGTCAAAAACAATGTTTGGGAGGTGGTCCATTTATAAACAAACAAACCAACTATTGGTTTGAGATGGATTTACAAGGTAAAGAATGCAACATATGAGAGAATAGAGAAACAAAAGGCCAGATTTATGGCCAATGGATTCTCTTAGGTGGAGGGAATTAACTAAGAGGAGAAATTTGCTCGAGTAGCAAGGTACTTGTCAATCAAGTCAATTGTAGCACTATTAATGCAGATGGGGTGGAAGATCCACTAGATGGATGTGAAGACAATATTCCTGAATGGATTTATTGAGGAGGAGGCGTATATTGAGCATTTATAGGGATTTGAGACCTTTGATAGAGAGTCACATGTGTGTAGACTCAAGCGAATGTTGTATGGACTCAAGCAAGCACCACGTGCTTGGTATGGACATGGGTTATGAATTTAACCAGCTTAGTCAACCATGGTTGATCCATCCAAACTATATTGGAAGGTAGCAAAACATGTGTTGAGATATCTCAGAGGCACTACTAAGTTTGGTATTTGGTATAGACAGACAGAGGGAGTGAAGCTGCAAGGCTTCATAGATGCATATTAGGGAGGGAGTCCATCAAATAGGAAGAGCACTTCAAGAAGAATTTTGAGTGTTGGGTCCACAACAGTTTCTTGGTACAATAAGAAGTAGAGATATGTCACGGCATTGAGCTCAACAGAAAAAGTGTATATGGCTGCAATTCAAGCAACGTGTGAGGCTATCTGAATGAGAACAATTCCTTTTGGGTTATTTTTCAAAAGATGGATCCTACAGTTATTTACTATGAGAATCCGAGTTGTATAAAACTCTCTAGGAATCTAGTATTTCATGATCAATCCAAGCATATAGATATTTGGTATCACCATCTAAGAGATTATGTGCAAAGGAGAATCATGTTGTTGTAGTACATTCCGATAGAGGAACAAGATGAAAATATTTTTACAAAGGCCTTGTTTAGAGGAAAATTTTAGTTCCATAGAATATGGATTGGGACATATGATAATATATTTATTTATCATAGGGAGTGTTGAAAATGAAACAAGAAAATCTAGTTTTGACATTGCCTTGGTCAAACTAGATTAAAATGAATTTCTATTTCAACAGAATACTTGGAGGTAGTTAACTAAGGTGACTTGGATCTTGTCACTTATTTAATTTGAGTTATTGTGAGTTTAACTAGTTCTTACTATCACAATAACTAGTAGAGGTCAAGTTGTGGGTGTAACTTTTTCAACAATCAGTGATCATCAATCAACCCAAAATATTTTTTTCACACAGAAAATTCAACCCAAAATAATTTTCCACACAAAAAATTTGAGTTACCTAATTGAAATTAGATTTCAAAAATAGCATACTATTAATTATAAACTAATCCAAATGGTAGAACTAATACATGCAATCATGCACTCGCATGTAATCACTCAATTTTTTTTTTATTTCTCTTCTATGTTGTAGTTTGTGTGATACGGTGTGGTGTGATTTCTCTTCGTATGTATGTTACCGTTGCTTATGCCTAACAAGAAAGAGGGTGGACGGTGTGTGATACGGTGTGATTTTTCCTAGTATGTATGTTACCGTTGGTTATGCCTAACAACAACGAAGTTGGATCGTGCGACACATTTCTTGGACGAAGCCATTCATCATGAACTCCGTGGGCATCTCGCATGGCTCATCGAGCGGAAATTCATTTACGGTTTTCAATAATAAACAATTTTAGTTAAAATATGATATTAGATAATGTGTATATTCTTTAAAGTTAAAATATTATATTAGAAGGTGTGTATCTGTTTTAAAGTTAAAATATTATATTAGATGATGTGTATGTTAATGGCCAGATCAATTTTTGGGTAATATTTTTGCAATTACTTTTATTAAGTTTTTAGTTTTTAATTTTTTAATTTTACATATTTTAATTGTGTGAGTGTTTGAATTGTGTTTTTGATTGTGGAAATTGATCTAACATCATCAAAAACTTTTTGGGCACCCAAAGTTTCAAAACTTTCAAGCTATAACTCATAGTTCCAAAAATTTAGTTCATATTTGCCAAAAATGTGCCAAATTTTTATTGTTTTCCAGCAAAATGTAGTCTCCGAGAGATAAATCCAACATAAATTTGAATCTATCAAGGGCCAAGAGAGATAAGTCTAGACTTAATATGGATATCATAATTATT
>APFE031756305.1:22244-37044 GCA_000404065.3 Pinus taeda | reverse complement strand
GATGCATTCATAGCGATCAATTGACTTAAGGTGGCCTTGGGATCAAATCCGTGGATAGATCGCAAACCTGTTGTTCTCATTAAATGGTCATTATGGCCTGTCAATCTCATTAATACCAGTCGCTTTGGTTAATGGCAGAATGATTTATTTGAAGCATGCCTTGGGCGATTTGGTGGTTTGAACGCGGATGAGCGGCCTTTCAAAGGATATTGCCTTAATTACGAATAAATCATATTAAACTACCTTTATGACTTTTAATTTGAAAACTGCGCTTTTTACCTTTTTCGCAATCAGGCATCAGGGAAATGCTAAGTTATTGCATTGGTTTCATTTGGAATCTGCGATCGCCGATAGTGATATCGCATCGTGTTGGGAATGGCTAGTAGGGTCATTTAGAATGAGGGCATGGTTAGTCTTCGATCGCCGATAGCGATATCGCATTGCAACGGGTGAGGGGGAGCTTATTTGCACTTTAACTGTTATCGCCGATTGCCGATTGCCAATTTTGCATCGCATCAGAGCAAGGGTTGTTACTCATGTTACTTTATGCTTTTGCCGATATCCGATAACGATTTTGCATCGGCAAAAACCAAGATTCCAGCATAACACTCTCATGTGATGAATAATAAGAGCTAGGGAAATTCTCTAAGACAATGGAAACCGGGCCATCGTACCAGATGGGACTCCTACACCAAACGGTGTGAGGATTAGTTGAGACTTCATACTAAGGAGATCCCCTGAATTTTCACGGGTTCAGCATTGTTAAAGTTTATGGCACTATAAGGAGGGCCTCCAGTAGTTGACGGATGATTTTCCCACCAACCTGACTCGTCCATAATCCTGTCAAGGTAGTAACATTCACGCCTTCTGTTGGATGGTTCTACCTGAGTGGATGTATCCACTTGAACTCCTCTTTGCTCCTCCATTTATAAAAGCTATGGATAAGTGATATTTTTTCCATAAGAGAAAAGAAAATCTACAATGAAAATCATGAGAGATTTCAGGGATAGATTGGGTCATTTATACAATCCTTATTGAGTGGTTTTAGAATTTAGAAAAATATGATCTATGGATGATTTATGAAGTGATTTTAGGATTTAGGAAAATCTAATTTATGGAATGATTTATGGGCAATTTATGGAATGCTTTTAGGATTTAGAAATTTTATTTCATTTTCTTAATTATACTTTTTGTAAGCCTATGGGAAATGAGAACTAATTCTAGAAAATCAGCTATAGAATTGCAACTGATCAAGAAATTTAATCTAAATCAAGGGATAGAATTCTACTCTACTACTCTCCATAAATTAATTCAAAATTTAAAACAACATTCCCAAACATACATCAATCACATACACAAGTACATAGATGTATTTAGGGGAAACCAACTGGTAAAAATGCCTTAAGCATGTTTGCATTAATCATTTGAATAGATGAATTATAACAATGGCTAGCTCCAACTCTATGCTCAAATTTTAAAAGAATAATTGTTCTCTCTCCTCTCAATGAACAAATATGGCCAACACTTAGCCTAAAATCATCTCACCTAGCCTCTTATTTTCCTACATAAATGTTGAGGAAATTAGCCCTTATTCTTTAGGAATTTCCTCCAAAATAATTCTATAATTCCCAAGGATTAATCATTGATTACATGTAATGCCTATACACTCAATACTATTCTACAAATAATGCTACACTTCCTTGGAATCTCTACCATAGGTTACACATTTTAATTCCTTGTATGCATGACCTATTTTGGTTGATTGAATAGTTAGCTAGATGATCTTTGAGTTAGATTATTGTCCCATTGCACCACTGACCTCCAACTAATTCTATTCACTTTTAGAGCAAGTCTAGCTAAGTACAACTGGAAATAACTGAACCAGATTGCTATAAAGTAACAATCAATTCATGCAACCTAAACTCCAATCCAACTAACTCAAATTTAATAAACTAATTGAATGACAAGATCCATGTCACCATAGTACACTGCCTCCAATTTGTCTATTGATGTGTAAATTTTGAAGTTTCTCTATTTTACCAACGCTAAGTCAATTTGAGTCTTTCTTGCTACACTTCTCAACACTCCCTCTTAGAAAGAAAGGGATTATCAACCACACCTCTCGTGCACCTGCGGAGTTGAAACTGCCCTCTTGACAAAGCCTTTGTCAAGATTTCAAAATCTTATTACTGAGTTGGAATGTACTATAGAAACATTATCCTCCTCTTCACATAGTCCCACGAATGGTGATAATAAATATCTATATGCTTGGATTGATTATGAAATACCAGATTGTCAGAGAGATTAATTCAAATCTCATTATCACAATATATCATTGTTGGATCCACCATGAGACCAAAGAATCCCACAAGTACCTTTCTCATCTAGATCTCCTCACATCTTTCTTAACTTTCAACCATGTGTTCAACTTCTACTGAGCTGAGCGCAACAAACATTAGCTTCTCGCTATAATAGAAGATTTCTATGGACCTAAAAGTAAAAATTTTTCCTGATTTAATGTTTCAAACAAATAGACTTCCTGCCTAATATGCATTTTTTAAGCCATGCATTTTCACTCCCTATGTTAATCTGTAAGATAATCCATACTAGGTAGTGCCTCTGAGGCACCTATTGTAGTGACTACAACACCCTCTGATATTTTGGGTAGTACCCAAATTTTGGAGCCTTCCTTGGTTTTTCCATCATGGTTGCAAACACTTAGGCTCTGTCCATGAGCTCCCTTTGAGTCTTTTCACCACTTTTTATTGTTTGAACAAATGTCATCTTTTGGCATGCTAATTTATTTTTCATGACTTATTGTCCTATTCTATTGATTTCGAAGATTTTCCTATATTTGTTTGAGTTGTCCTAGCTATGTATACATCTATATCACTCATACACAAAGTTGTAAGCACTGTCACACAAGTGTTGTCACGGTCAGCTGAATATCTCTCTTAAGTGTCACACTTGTCGCTCTTAGTTATAGATGGTCTCACAGAGAAAAATTCTTTGTCTTATTGTCCCAATGGTCCATGGCATCATGTTATCAAAGTATGCCAAATGTTTGATCAGAATGTCGAGTCCTAATGGGTACACTTTCTTCCCTCACTGAGCCACTTTCCTAAAAAGCCTTCTGACTAGATATCCCCCCTCTCACGGGACCCTAACTGAGTTGTAATTTGCAGTCTTAGTCAATTGTGATAATGATCTGCTACTTGGAACTATGCAGTGCTTGAGGTTGTCCTCCACGATAGTTGCACTACACAGTCCTAGAGGTGAGCAGCTTGCCTTCCTTCCGAGAATTGAACAAAAATTGCATCAGAACTGGACAAACAAAAGAAGCTCACGAAAGAGCAAGAAAAAGGAGCACATGCACGTAACCATCTTACAAGACTAAGACCATTGAAGACCCCATAGCATCAATCCATGTCAAGGAAAAGACAAAGCACATCCAAGAGCACATCCATCACAAACAACAAGAGAAGCTTGACATTTCCACCATAGTAATCTAGTCCATGTTACTAGTTTCATGTCAAATTGTGTCATCAGTTTCCAGGGCCACAATTCTAATATCATTTACGTTGTAATTAAATTTAATGTAAAGTGAAAGTCCAATGGACCCACACATGAATATGAAGAGTCATGTTAGCTGAAAATTCATCGGAAGTTGAACGATGATGAGGGAAGTCCAAGAGTCACAAGGGTCAAGCGCCACCCTTGGCTATATATACCCGTCCCATTGTATGAATGAGGACTTTTAACCCCGTCTCCTTCCACATAACCTTGAGATTTCAGTCAGTTATTTGAGGAGCGAGGAGTGCCACCAATGTCCCACAACCGGGACTAGTGATATATGGTGTAAATATGTGTCTTGGAAATTTTTTATAATACAAAATCATGTTAAGGCCAACACATTTTTATGCATGTTTTGTAGATGTAAGTAATACTATTCTTTCGACATTTTTAATGAATATTTGTTTCACCTATGCTAAGATAGTTGAACTACTTTAGTTGTTTTAGTACTTAAATTGTTGGGAATGTGTTGTATTGGTTGTCATTGTTGTCGGGTCTTTGTGGACTACTCCGCAGGATATTGAAAAAACCTTTATTTATTACTAGTTATAATGACCATCACATCCGTATGTGCTACTCTGCTGGTTGGCGTACGCATTTTTCCTTGTACTCCAATTTAAATGATTGTCACATTCTCTATGGACTATTCTGTTGCATGCTAGACATACCTCTTTTTGTTTGCATGTGTCTCTTCCTGGGTGGTACTACTACCTCTCACTTAGAGGCTCACTTTATTGTCACCCTTTATAGTAAGAGAACATAGAAATAAGTTACATTATGGACTCTCTAGGCATACTCACTTCAATTTTCAAATATTCCAACAAAACACTCTCATATGATGAATAATAAGAGCTAAGGAAATTCTCTAAGAAAATGGTGACAGGGCCATCCTACCGAATGGGACTCCTATAGAAAATTGTTGGAAATAATACTAAGAGGGGGGGGGGGTGAATGAATATTATGAAATGAATAAAAAATTTTCATTTCCATACTTAGATACATATACGCTACTTCAATGCAACTGTGTCTAATGCAACTAGCGTATATCCAGAATACTTATGATTCAATTAATCCATTAAATGTTGATATTTAGCTATTGCATCAGAACTTCTTTAACAATATGTATAGTAAGCAGGTGCAGTAAAACAGAAAAAATCATCACACAGAAGAAGCACATATGAACAACATGATATAAGGTGGAAACCTGATGTGGGTGAAAACCACCTACTGCAAGTCGTCTCTATCTTCTTTTAATAAGAAACTTATTTTACAATAGTTCTGTACTGGTGTAGTCTTATACCAGTACGCAAGCTTCTACCTGTAGAAGGCTAAAACCTTCTCCCATTCTCCAGACTCTCCTGGAAGGGAGCTACAACCCGCTTAGCTCTTGTACTAGCCAATCCACTTACTGGTACGTAGGTGCTAGCCTACTGAAATTCTCCAACCTTTACTCATTGTCCAGCTGCTACTGGAAGGGAGCTACCACCCCCTTAGCTCTTGTACTAGCTGATGTACTAGTACGTAGGTGCCGACCTACAGAAGGCAACAATCTTCTCTTTCTTCCTCCAGGTACCGCATTTCATGCACTTTGAGACTAGATACTCCTGAAGCACAACACTATAATATGAAGGTCACGTTTCATCCAATTTTCATACTAGACACATCAATATCATTGAAGCAAAAAACAATCAATACTAGCATCATCAATTTCTAAATCACTGAAACACTAAAACCCTATCAACAATATAGTCACAAGAACATAGAGCAGACTACAGAACTCTGCAATAAAAATCAAACCCAATTACAACTTCAAACATCATAGTTCATTATGTATACGCTACTACGATGAATCAAACCCACGTATATACACGCTTTTGCCAAAGCCAACCCGTGTACAGATCTATTCAATCATGACTTTGCGGCTGTTTCAGAAATCAGTCATACCCAGATCATAACATGCGTACAATAAAACATGCATCAATAATTTAGCTCTAGTCTATCCATGATCAAACCATATAAAGATGATTCATTTCAAACCATTTGATCCTGATCTATCCTTAGATCTTGATCTCCATCAACCGGTGAGATCCCTCCTTAGCTCAGATCAAGCAATGCATCATAACCCATATCCTACATACTAGATCTCATACTACATCAGATATTCAAGTCTTTTTCCATGACTTTGCCTAATGATATTCTTCTCCTTTCATAGTCTTAGGCCTTACTCAATACCATGGTCCAAAACCATAACAAAACAATACAATGGACCCAATACTTGGGTTCAACTCTTTTGGATGCAATACCATGCACCAAAAACCATAGGATCAAAAACAGTTGGACTAATACCATGAACCAACCATAAGATTTCCCATGTGCATGCACTTTTCTCTGCATGAAAGTGCGTGAACTTTTCTCTGCATGAAAGGAACTTTTCTCTTCATGAAAGTGCGTGAACTTTTCTCTGCATGAATGGAACTTTTCTCTTCATGAAAGTGTGTGAACTTTTCTCTGAACTATAATTTATCATCTGAGATGAGTGAGTTGCCATCAAGTACAACATATATATCATAATGCCAACAATCTCCCCCTTTGGACTTCATGGCAAAGCTAACTTGTCATAGTGAGAACTGTCATCTGATTCCTTTGAGTTGTCCGACATCCCATGCATTATTTCACATTTGATATCTCTTCCGTAGATTCATCTAGATATATATAAGTGAGTTGATCTTCTACGAGTTGGTTGCCATCAAGTACAACACATGCATCATAATGCCAACAATCTCCCCCTTTGGACTTGATGGCAAAGCTAACTTGTCATACTAAGAACTGTCATCTGATTCCTTTGAGTTTTCCAACATCCTGTACATTCTCTCACATCTAATATATCTTCCATAGATTTATCCAGATATATATAAGTGAGTTGACCTTTTATGAGTTGGTTTCCATCAAGCACAACACATGCATCATAATGCCAACAATCTCCCCCTTTGGACTTGATGGCAAAAATACCAAATCACTCTCCCCATTTGACATCAAGGACAAAGGGTGGACCAAGATATTCTCTTTCTTTGTTTTCCATACTCCCCCTGAGTGCCTGCTGAAATTTCTGAATGAGCTACCCCTTTGTATATGCCAAGGTGTACCAAAGGAAACTGTTCTCTGCATGAAAGGAACTTTTCTCTTCATGAAATTGCGTTAACTTTTCTCTGCACTATAATTTATCATCTGAGATGAGTGAGTTTCCATCAAGTACAACATATGTATCATAATGCCAACAATCCCCCCTTTGGACTTGATGGAAAAACTAACTTGTCATACTAAGAACTGTCATCTGATTCCTTTGAGTTGTCTGGCATCCCATGCATTCTGTCACATCTGATATCTCTTCCGTAGATTCATCTAGATATATATAAGTGAGTTGATATTCTACGAGTCGGTTGCCATCAAGTACAACACATGCATCATAATGCCAACAATCTCCCCCTTTTGACTTGATTGCAGCAATACCAAATCACTCTCCCCCTTTGACATCAAGGGCAAAGGGTGGACCAAGATATTCTCTTCCTTTGCTGTCCATACTCCCCCTGAGTGCCTGCTGAAATTTCTAAATGAGCTCCCCCTTTGTATATGCTAAGGTGTACTAATATTTCCATGCACCCCCTGAGTACATGCTAAGTCTCTGCACTCCTGAAGTGTGTTTTTCATGCTCCACCTGACTATAGGCAAGATCTACAAAAAGATGTTCTACAAGAACATGACTCTATCTTAAATGACCTTCCTATCACCAAAGGCTCATACATACATCCATCTCTCAACCAAGTGAGGATATACAAATATTGACTCATCCACCCATCCAAGTGGGCTTACACCAGAAATTTACTCATGATAAACAAGTACATTACATCATTCATCCTGGGCATAGTGGGGAAACCAAAATAGGTCGTTACATGACCTTGATAACAAAAGACATATATGACATAGAGACGAAATATCTAGAGTAAGACTATGAAATTTATCAATCACTATTAAGATCAACAACCATGTTCTCCTTCTATTCTCCCTCTGCATTTTTTCTCATTCAAATCAACAACAACTGAGTACTTGAACCAAAAGCTTCTAAGATAACGCCAACAATGCATTATCAGAAGTTTATTTGCTCCCCCTGAACCTGTTTCGGATGGTCTCTATCAGACCCATATCAGAATTCCTTCAACCAGAGTCTGTTCCCAATGATTTCCTTCAGAAACATGATATACACGACTACATCCACATAAACCTGCGTATATATGTAGATGTTCTTCATAAAACTCGCTTACAACCATTTCTAGATCAGCAACATGTAAATGTCCTGTAGCAAGGTATGTATGCATATAGATATCAACTCATCCTCTTGAAAGACATCATAGCCATCTCATCAACATCAAGATCTACATGATCTTATATATCATCCATGTATCATCATTCGGGGACATCTGTATCAATCAACATATGTGTTTGGTCAATTTAGTGTGTTCTAGATTGTTATATAAATTGTCAATCCGGGAGTCGTAAACTGTTGAAGTGAAGTGCACTATCTATGCAAGATAACCATTTTCTTATTTCTTTTTCATTTTTAGTTTTGGGTTTATTTTTGGATTTATCTTCTTGTTGATTTCATAATGTAAAATGATGTGTGAGATGGTGATTCTAGTAATCAAGTATGGACAATTGTAGTCAATGAATAATTTCCGAACTTCAAAGTTATCCAAAGGTGTTCAAACTTTACAATGATGAAATCAAGATGTGCCTAGATTCTAATCAACAAAATAGTGAACTATGAATATGGAACTCAGTGTCCTTGATGTTGTTATAAAGAAGAGAAAATACTGAACTTCAAATAAATTTAAAGACTGAAAGCAAAGTAAACTAATCATTTCACATCAACTCATTTTTGACCCCTCACCATTTGACTCGCTCTGGCTATAGGAAGTAGTCATACAAAAATTGAGTGATCTGATATCTAAGTTGCATGAAATAAAACTAAGATTAAGCTACACATTCACTCTACAATCCCTCATCATTTGGCAGCTGAAGAATGATATGAATAGTCTAATCACTAACTTGCAACAAAGTAAATGAATCAAAGCAAAACTAAGAAATAATCAATGCTGGAATTAAAATCAATAAAACAAATCAGCTGTAGGACAAGATAATCCCATCATGTCATTAGTCATCAAAACTTATACGTACTGCCCAGGCTTCCTATCAGAACCTGAAATGCAAACACTGATCAATTGACAATTAAATAAAAACATAAAGAACTTATGAACATGCAAGTGACATCAACCATAAGCAAGTTAATATATACAACAAGTATCTATGGTATCAAAAGCGTAAAATGAAGAAAAACATACAACTATACATCAGCTACGAGACCTTGGTGTACAGGGGCCCTCTGCACCCTCGGTCATTCAAAACCAATCATGAAATTGAACGAGAAATCAGTGTCTTCTCATATATTGCAAAACAGTTATGAAATAGAGACTAAATCCTGGCTCAAAGGCTCTTACAACAGTCAAGTTTACACATAAACTAACTAGCTATACACATATGGAGATGCGTTATTTATAGCAGAAAATGCATAACAAACTAACACGGCCTGTGCTGGTAGCTAAGCATGTAAAAAACAGAATCTGGAGTTATAGGAGTATGGTGGCCGTGGACAGTAAATCCAAGATATGGTTTGTTGGATTCGGTCGATGAGCAGTCCCTAGGTGTTAATACACCTCCTAAAACTCAGGACCTTGCCACGCAAACCTCCTCGTGCTGAAAACAGAGCCGTGCCACCACTTAACTCCTTATGTTGACCACCGTTTGACCGGCCTTGACCGCAGGCTTCTATGGATGATTTGGCTGAACCAAGGGGACACGCTCCATGTCCACGTCCTTTATGGCTTGCCCATGTGGCTAAGTTCTTCAATGGACACATGTAGCATACAGTTTAACAAAAAGATTGTAGAAACTGATTCTGGCTGCGGAAAGTGGCAGATTCCGTAGCTGGTTGAACAAAAATCTAAACCAAATAGCAGTCACAAAACATAGCTAGGAAACCATTTATATACTCATTTTAAACTATTATGCAGTGGTTTGATAGCGTAGAGGATCAGGTAACTAGAGAAAAAGGCTAAAAAGGAATGTAGGGAAGGTGTAAGTTTGGGAATCAACATACCCCCACTGTGAAGGTGTTGCATGTCCTCATGTAGCCAAAATTTAGTCATCTCCCTTTAATCTGTGTATTCTGAAGCCTCTGCTAAGAAATCCAGTCCTCTCCTCTTTTTTCTTGGTGC
Source organism: Pinus taeda (assembly GCA_000404065.3). Taxonomy (NCBI): domain Eukaryota; kingdom Viridiplantae; phylum Streptophyta; class Pinopsida; order Pinales; family Pinaceae; genus Pinus; species Pinus taeda. Next base: position 27,145 of record APFE031756305.1, on the reverse strand, counting down.
TACCACCATCCTGAGTTTCCTTATCAAACATCTGAACTTGAGATTGATTTATTCCCTGCTCAACTTTCTGCACTTCCTCTTTAGTTTCTTGTTCTTCTTCTGCCACAAACCCATATGTAACATGGTATTATCATGAATAATTTTTTCCACTCTGCTTTACTCTTTTAATGCCTAGTTTTCTTGTTTTATGTGCCTGTTTAGAACATCCAATTCAAACACTTCTTGTTTCAAAGCTTGAACCTGTGCATCTTGTGTCATGTGAGGAAGAATGGATGCTGTGCTTACGCCTGAAGCTGTATTCTCTAAAGATTTGAGGTATTCATATACCTCTTGCTGTTTTGGATCAATTTCAGGTGTTTGCCTTGGGCTGGCTTCAAAGTCTTGTTGAGGAGGAGGACTGTCTTCTAGTTCTGGCCGAGAAGGGCTTTTATCAACATCAGAAGGGCTGGCCTCAATATCATGCAGAGGATGAGGTGGACTCTAGCTCGCTTGAGGTTTCTCAGGTGTTTCCCCACCCAAGTCAATGAAGTGGGGTCCTTTTACTTGTGTTCTCCTCCACTTTCCTTTGAGTCTGCTGCTCCTTCTTAAGTACTGTGGGACATTACTTTCCTCTTCCATAATTTTTTTCCCTTTTTCTTCTTTCTTAGCTCTGGCAGCTTGTTTTTGGAGGTGCACCAGTCTCTCAGATAGCACTTGATAATATTCCTCTTTAAATGGTTCTGGTGATTGGTAAACATCTTGTAAGTTCCTCTTTCCCTTCAGCTTTCTTTGCTTTTTGTCCTTAATTCTTTCCTCCTTTTCTTTTTGAACAGTTTCTTTAGTTTTATCAATAGGAGAGTCTTGGATTATGACACTTTTTCCTTTTATCCTACTCTTTCTCAGTGCCTTTGGTGTACTGCTTCCCCGGGCTTCATATTGTTCTTGAAAATAGTTTCTCACTAGAAACCTCTCCCAAGTATCTTTATTTCTTTTGAACTAGTCTTCGACTAGAATCCTCACTAATCCATGATGGTACAAATGAGGCTCTATATCTCCTGTGTTCTTCTGGACTGTATTACTCATCTTTTTCAAACTCAATAGTAAGAAATATGGAAAATTAAGAGCTTGTTTCTCTAGAATGTTCATCAAGAGCCTAGTGTGATACATGTACATCATACGAAATCGGCCTTCAGAAGTAATAAATTTTTGAATGATTAATAGTAGACCTGCCCATTCTTCTTTCAGTGCATTAACATGAATCCCTCGTTTGAGTACAGTAAAATCCATACCTGGGTTACGCAATATGATTCTCCATGCTTGCTCATCTAGACTTTTGTTCTTAAACCAATGCTCGCCTTCCTAGCGCAAATTTGTAGCTGCAGCAATTGAGGCTTCAGTGACCATGAATTTCAGGTCTCCAATCTCTACCACCAGGTCATTGAAATTTGTTGCAAAGGCTTTCGTGACCTCCTTATTATGGTCTTTGAATTTTTGGATGAAACGAAGCTGTTTGGCTTTCTTCAGCAATTCCTTTTCCTGAGGGTACCCTTCTAAAAATTTAGGCCCTTCTGTCTCTGCCCTGAGTAGCTGTCCCATCTTCCTTGGTTAAAAATTCTTCTCTGAAATTAAACTACGTATTGTATGAGGGTTTTATCAGATGTAGGGTGGTTCTGTTTGTGGAAGGACGATGGCCGAGATGGAAAATGGATACGGGAATTGGGATGTTTAGGAGTTGTAAGCGGAACAGGGGATGAGTAGCCGAGATAGAATGGAGGCATATGCTAATGAAGTGCGGCTTAACACAAGTGAAAGGGCATCAGGATTTTGAATTAAATGGCTATGTGAGACGTTACACTTGATAAATGACTGCACAAAGTACAGTGGAGAGGAGCCGTATTCACATAGGTCACATCTCATCAATGTAAGTGGAGTGCGGGAGTGTAGTTCATCTATGAGTTGAACCCAAAAAATAATCATGGGACCGTTTAGGGAGTAAATGTATGATTTATGGAGTGAGGTCGTGGAATGGTAGTGGAGCTATCATAATAATCATTGCACATAGTAAGCTTTAATGGTTCAATAACTATGCAAATTTGTGCCTTAAATTGCTATTTGAAATAAATTTTTGACCATACCTTTAGAATCCTTGTCTTTTTTGTCTAGTATCCCTGACTCAATTGCTCCCTGTTGATGTCTGTGGATGCCCCATATCCATGTCTTCATGCTTGGTCATACCTGCATTTTTATTTTATTGCACTAACACCTTGACTGTAATTTTGAAAAATAGAGTGGTGGCTGCGAAAAATGCTTATGGCTGCGGAAACTGATTCTGGCTATGGAAACTTGGCACAACAACCACTTAGCTAAATAAAGATAGTTAGACCATAACTATCTGAATGGAAATAATCATGGGAAGGAAAAAAATTTTATTGATGGAATGGAATGGATGAGATGGAGTGAAATGAAGTGAGTGGAGTGAAAATGGAAATGAAATGAAGTGAGATGAAGTGAGTGGAGTGAAAAATGGAAATGATGAAGAAAGGAAGATTTTTTTTTTGGAAAATATAGAGTTTCAGGTCTCCCTGATTTCCATTCTACATTTTCTGTATAAGACTTCCAATCAGAGATTGGTTTTCGGGCTTATACAGCTTTATTTATTTATTTATTTTTAATAGAAAGGAACAAAGGCTAGGTTGGTGGGGAAGAAGGATTCTTCTTCACCAACCTTACTGCAGAATTCTCTTGAAACATTTTGACAAATTCTTCTTTTGAGAGTGGCTTATGATAAATCTTTAATCTATGGCCATTCACAATAAGAGGAGTTTGAAATTCATCAATGGTCTTGATTCTTACCGCTCCATTGTTAAAGACTTTGTCAATCTCATATGGCCCAAGAATGAGTCTGAAATTTTCCTTTGAAGTCTTTGACTTGGAATCAAATAGTAGTGCCCAATCTACCTTTTGAAACTTTTTCTCTTTGATATATCTGTCATGCCACTTAGCTCTTTGATGTTGAACTAGATCAGTTCTTAGAATTGCTTCTTGTCTGATCTCATCTAGTTCATTCAACTGCTCCATTTTGTGTTTTTAAGCTTTTGATAGGTCCATCCCCAACTGAACTGCCATGTTGAAATTTTTAACTTGAAATTCAATGGGGAGCAGGACTTCTTTCCCCTAAACAAGTTCATAAGGAGAATGTCCTATTGTATTCCTCCACGTAGTTCTATTGGCGCATAAGGCTTCAGGAAGCCTTTCAGCCCAATCTCTTCTATGTAGATGAACAGTCTTGGTGATGATACTTTCAATGACTTTGTTTGTAGACTCCACTTGGCCATTTTCTTATGGATGGTAAGGAGTAGATTTCTTGTGGTTGATCTTGTATTCTTCCATCAGCTTCTCCATCATGTTGGATGTAAATTGACTTCCCTGATCTGTCACAATTTCTCTTGGGACACCAAAGCAAGTAAAAATATCCTCATAAAGAAAGTTAACAACTAAATTTTCAGTAGCAGCAAGTAATGCTTTGGCTTCTACCAATTTAGTGACATAATCAGTGCATACCAATATATACTTCTTTTGCTTAGATGGTGGATTAATGGCTCCAATGAAATCTAAAGCCCATTTTTCAAAGGGTTCAATGAGTACCTGAGGTTGTAATGGCATTTCATTTGAAAGAGTCGGTTTCCCTACTCTTTTGTAGCTGTCATACCTTCTGACATATTCTTTTGTGTCCTTGAAAAGGGAAGGCTAGTAATAACCTAAAGAAAGGATTTTATAGGCCATCCTTTTGTCAGCAAAGTGTCCACCGCATAGCTCATCATGTCATGCCTTGAGGATGTTAGGCATTTCATCTTCCTGAACACATCTTCTGATCACACCATCTGGCCCTGTTTTAAAGAATTCATTAGAAATCCATGAATATTTTGAACTCTCCTGAATAATTTTTCTTCTTTCACCAGGAAATAGATGTGGAGGTAGTTTCCCTGTAACCAAATAGTTAGCAATATATGCATACCAAGGAGTCTTAGTAGTTACTGCAAACAAATATTCATCTGGAAACTTATCCTCTACAGGAGAATCTTCTTTAGTATTTTGGATTCTAGACAAGAAATCATCTACTGTATTTTGTTTTCATGGTCTATCCAACACAATAATATTGAATTCTTGTAAAAGTAAGAGCCATTTGTAACTGTGCCATTAGTAACAGGTTTGTTCATTAGATATCTAATTGAAGAATGGTCAATATGGACAAAAGTTTCATAGCCTGTTATATAATGTCTAAACTTATTGATTGCATGAACAACAACTAAAAACTCTTTTTCAGTTACAGTATAGTTCAACTCAGTGGGAGTCAAATTTTTATTGGTATAGGAACTAAATCCTTTTGACCTAGCACAACTCCTAGAGCTGTATCTAAAGCATCTGTAGAAATATGCAAAGGAAGTTTCCAATTTGTCCGTCTCAAAATGGGTGCTTCAGATATTCTTGTCTTCAAAGTTTCAAATGATGATTGACAATCGGGATCCCATTTGAAATCACAGTCTTTTGTAAGCAATTTGAAGAGTGGAGATGCTATTTTGGTGAAGTTTTCTATAAATCTTCTATAATACCCAGTAAATCCCAGAAAACTTCTAACATCTTTTTGACAAGTTGGAATATGCAACTTGGAGATGACTTCAACTTTTGATTTACCAACTTTAATTCCATCTCCTGAAATATGATGTCCTAAAACAATTCCTTCAGTAAAAATCATAAAGCATTTTTCATGGCTCGATGAAAGATTTGTTTCTTTACATCTAATAAGGACCTTGTCCAAATTTTCTAATGCCTCTTCAAATGAATCACCATAAACTGTAAAATCATCCATATAGACCTCTACACAATCATGGATTAGATCAGAAAAGATACCTAGTACTGCCCTT
>APFE031756305.1:11102-22224 GCA_000404065.3 Pinus taeda | reverse complement strand
CTGCCCTTTGAAATGTTGCGGGTGCATTACATAATCCAAAAGGAAGCACTTGGTAAGAAAAAGTTCCCCATGGACAGGTGAATGTGGTCTTATCTTGATCTTCAGGTGCTACCTGAATCTGATTATAGCCACTAAAACTATCCATAAATGAAAAGTACTCTTTTCCTGCTAGAGTATCTAATACTTGACCGATAAAGGGTAAAAGAAAGTGATCCTTTAAAGTCGCTTTATTCAATTCCCTATAATCAATGCATACCCTCCATTTACCATTCTTTTTAGGTACTATAACCAAAGGAGAAACCCATCGGCTATCTGAAATTAGATAAATGAAGTTTACATTGAGTAGTTTTTGGAGCTCTTCTTTCACTATTTCTCTATGATTTGGATTCATCCTTCTCTGAGGTTGTCTGATTTCTCTTTTCCTTAATGTAGATGTGATGAATACAAGTCTTAGGATCAATACCTTTCATGTCAGTATACTCCCATGCAAATGCAGTAGAATGTTTTTGCAAGATTTTGGTTAGCTTCTCCTGTTGTCATCTTTCCAAGTTTTTGTTGATATTCAATGTTTTACCTGGAAAAATCTCAATGGAAGAACTACCAAACTCTTCCATATAGTAAAGAGACATTTGTCTAGATGATAGATACTCAATGTCAGAATTTAACTGAAATTGTGTGTGGTCATATTCTGAAGAGATTTCAAAGCTTTTTGATGTATTGAAAATTTGACTATCCTCACTGATTTCAGAAATAGTATAGACAGGTTGTATAATTTCCTCATCATCAACCCATTCATTACCTCCTATCTCTATAGTTGTTTTTGCTGGAGGATACAAATTGCATTTCTTTGTCGAATTACCATCAGGAATATACACATCCCCTGATCTACAACTGATAAAAGCATCGGCTGTGGCTAGCCAAGGTCTTCCTAAAATGAGTGGATGCCCTCCTAGATTACTCTTGGGAGTTAAAATCATGAAATCCACTGGATACTCCCAAGAATCTAACGAGACCGAAATGTATTCTAATACACCATCTCGTTTAATAATTGATCGATCTGTAAGTTGTATTAGAGTAGGTGTAAAAAGAAGATTACGAAGTTTTAGTTGTTCCATAGTTTGTCTACTCATAATGTTGATAGCAGCCCCTAAATAAATCAAAGTATTTGGAATTTCTACCCCATTGATATGTGTTTTGACAATTGGACTACAGGGATCTACATACTTCTGCATGGTAACTTTTCCCATCATGATATCTGCAATTTTTCCTACTAGGTTGATTTTTCTTGTATCTCTTGGTTTCCTTCTTGGTCTTTTGAGACTCAACTCCTTTATTGCTTTGGCTAGAATAGGAATTTCTCTAATGGCTTGTAAAAAGGGAATCTTGATATAGACATTCTTTAATTCATCTAGAAAATCATAGTTAGGCAACAAGATTTTTTTTTCCACTCCTTTATCAATTTGCAATCTTTCAGGAAAAGGAGGTGTGGATGAAGATGCAGGTTTCTTAACTATAGGAGTTGTGGGGTTTGATTCATTTTCTCTTTCTTCTTGAGTTCTTGGGTTTTGAAGAGATACTTCAGAACCTTTATTGTCTTTAAGATATTCTTCCTCAGAAATGCTTTGCTTCTGAGTATCTATAGAAGGCTTGTCTAAAACTCTACCAGATCTGAGTTGTACATCATTGAGAGGAACAATCATATAGGTAGGAAACTATTGTCCTTCTACCATGTAAGCATTTTGAGGATTTCTATTATTTGGATTTGGAAATGGTTGGGAAGGTAATTTATTTTTCTTTTGTTGGAATGGAAGCAAGAGTTTGGAATTTCGATTTTGTTGAGAAGGTTGTTGTTGTGGAAATGGTAATGAAAGTTGTGGGTTTTGATTTGGAGGTTGTGGAACGTGTTGGTTTTGAAAAGATGGAGGATATTGGTAGAATTGAGCAAATCTCCCATAAGGATTTTTCATACCATGTACCCATGATTGAAATGTATTTTGAAGTTGGGACCAAGGTTGTTGCCAAGGATTCCCACTTTGTGGGGGTTGAAAGTTCATGGGGTTATTAAACCCTTTTTTTTGTTGCCCCTACCAAGGTCTCCTTGAAACGAAATAGAGAGACTCAATTGAATTTGGGTCTTCTTGAAAGACAGTTTTGAACCCAAGAATTGAAGGACAATCCTTGGTCTCATGGCTTTCTGAGCAAATCATGCATGTTTCTACAACTTTTTCATCTAAGGTGCATTCTCTTAGAGTGTGTTTCTTCCTACATTTTGGAAAAAACATGGCTAAAGCTTCAGCTTCTGATTTCTGCTTGTTTTGTATCTTAAGGGTGTCTAGTTTCTCACTAAGACTCCCTAAAATATCTCTTTTAAACTCATCAAGCATGTTGCCAATATCAGTCCTACTCACTGATCTAGTTGCAGATTTATTTGCTCTAATGAGAGAAGGATCTATAGGACCTTTTCCAGTTTTAAATTTTCCCCTTGAGAGATGGACACATAGCTCTGTTATATCATGAAGTGGAAGTTGAGATATATCTCCTTTCCCCATCATATTTAAAATATCTATCCATTCATCTCTAATGGCTTTTAGTAGAAGGGCTTTCAAGGTTTCTTCATCTAGGTTACTCATTGTTTCTCTTTTGAGGTTTTATTGAAATCTTTCAAGTAATCCTCCAAGTTTTCATCTTCTTTTTGTACCATTTTGAATACCTCGTCCTTATGATTGGTGGGCATACAATAGTCCAGGTATCTATCCAAAAATGTTTGTTTCATGTCATTCCAAGTCCTAATTGATTGAGTAACCAATCCCATGAACCATTTTAGAGCAGCTCCCTTCAATGTTTAAGGAAACAACTTGAGTTTTTGAGCATCTTCCATGTAATCATAAGTTTGGAAGGGTCCTCACTTCTCAACCCATAAAAGTTTGGGAGGACAGATGGTGAGATATTTTTCATTGTTGTTCGAGATTCCTCATCAACTATAGGAAATCCAAATGAGTTGTCTCCATCCCTGTTTCTCCCGTTGTTACCTCTACCTCCTCCACTGTTTCCTCCTCCTCTACCTCTACCTCTACCTCCTCCAAATCCATTTACTACTTCCTCTGTCATGATAGCTTCCTCAGAGATTTCAGAGTCCTCTGGTTCTTCTGTCAATGGTGAACGAGGAGGAATTTCTCCCTCTTCTTTTTCAGGTGATTCAAATTCTTCAATTATAATGTGTTCTCTTCTAGAAGTAAACAAAGGGTATTTTCCTAACTCAGATTCGGTGGATAGTATGGGAGAGTCTCCTAATTCAACTGCTGCCTCTTGAACTCCAGGGATCCTAAGGCTAGGAGTATGAGTTGGAGATGTTGGAGGTGTATCTTGCCTATACCTTGGAGTGGATGGGGTTGTAAAAATTGAACTCGTGGCCCTAGCTATAAACCTTCCCCTAGAATCTCTTGCTCTATGCATATCATTTTTATTTCTTCAAGTCAAGTTAATAATTCTCTTTCTCATCTTCCAGATCACTCAAGCTGCAAGAAGAGAGCATACTCAAGAAATTACTAAATCAATAACTCTCTTTTCTGATCCTTTAGATCACACTAGGTGCAAGAGGAGAGCATACTTTGAGAAATCATCAATTTTTACCTTCCTTGAAATTTTATTGTTTTTATATATATATATTTTTCAAGAATTGGGCTACCTAGTTTCACTTCCCCGACAACGGCGCCAAAATGTTTGGTCAATTTAGTGTTTTCTAAATTGCTATAAAAATTGTCAATCCAGGAGTCGTAAACTGTTGAAGTGAAGTGCACTATCTATGCTAGATAACCATTTTCTTATTTCTTTGTCGTTTTTAGTTTTTGGTTTGTTTTTGGATTTATCTTCTTGTTGATTTCCTAATGTGAAATGGTGTGTGAGATGGTGATTCTAGTAATCAAGTATGGAAAATTGTATTCAATGAATAATTTCCGAACTTCCAAGTGATCCAAAGGTGTTCAAACTTTACAACGATGAAATCAAGATGTGCCTCGATTCTAATTAACAAAACAGTGAACTATGACTATGGAACCCAGTATCCTTGTTACTGTTATAAAGAAGAGAAAAGGCTGAACTTCAAAGCAATTTAAAGACTAAAAGAAAAGTAAATTAATCATATCACATCAATTGATTTTTGACCCCTCACCATTTGACTCGCTCTGGCTATAGGAAGTAGTCATACACAAATTGAATGATATGATATCTAAGTTGCATGAAATAAAACTAAGATTAAGCTACACATTCACTCTACAATTCCTCATCATTTGGCAACTGAAGAATGATATGAATAGTCTAATCACTAACTTGCAGCAAAGTAAATGAATCAAAGAAAAACTAAGAAATAAGAAATGTTGGAATTAAAATCAATAAAACAAATCAGCAGTAGGAAAAGATAATCCCATCATGTCATTAGTCATCAAAACTTATATGTACTGCTCGAGCTTCCTATCAGAACCTGAAATGCAAACACTGATCAGTTGAAAATTAAATAAAAGCATAAAAGAACTTATGAACAAGCAAGTGACATCAACCATAAGCAAGTTAATATATACAACAAGTATCTATGGTATCAAAATCGTAAAATGAAGAAAAACATACAACTATACATCAACTACAAAACCTTGGTGTAGAGGGGCCCTCTGCACCCTCAGTCATTTAGAACCAATCACGAAATTGAACGAGAAATCAGTGTCTTCTCATATATTGCAAAATAGTTATGAAATAGAGACTAAGTCTCGACTCAAAGGCTCTTACAACAGTCAAGTTTACACAGAAACTAACTAGCTATACGCATATGGAGATACGTTATTTATAGCACAACATCGATTTTTGGGATGCTTCGGGAAACTTCTCCTATAGTGGATGCCTCCTAAAACTGTGAAATATGGTCTCTTCATTTTTTATTGTGATTTTTTTTTATTTAATGTGGCCCTCCACATCCCCGCCATTGTACTGGGGGCCTTGGTGCAATTTTAACTTCAGTTTTTCATGACTCCTCGTTTGTATTGGATTGATTCAAAACTCTAAATCGTCTAATTTCTATTAAGATTTCTGTTTACTTTCCCCTTATGGGGTCCTTTATTAGTTATAGACTTAGTTCCCTTGTTTCCAACAGGGAATTTAACTCCTTTTTTATCAGTCAATTTCCTTCCTACATCTCCCTTTTGTCTGCTTTGCTGATAACATATCCAGTCTTTCATTATAACCTCATCCATGGTTTTTGGTTTGTCAAATTCGAGACGCTCATTCATAAACAATGAAAAATTACTGATAAATCATTGTACCTTCACATTCTCCTCCCATATGTAGGGTACATACTGAAGTAAGGATGTAAATTTTCTAATGAACTCATCCATTGTCAGTTGTCCCAAGCTTAAGTCATGAAACTCTTTTACTTTTTCATCATAGAATTGTTCAGCTAAATATCTTTCCTTGAAATACCTTTGAAAATTTTCCCATGTTATGTTTTGTTCATTTACCCCACACAAAGAATTTACTTCTTCTGACCAAAGGGTGGTTTTCCCTTACGTTTGGAAGATGGCCAAGTGAGGCTTTAAATTATGATCATATTCATACATCTAAAAATACTTATCCATATTAATAAGCTCGGATTCAACTACCTCTTCCTACTCATAATCAAAGAGGGGTAGTTTTATTTTCCGGAATTGTCCTTCCAATTCTATCCTTTGTCTTTTTTTTGTTTTGTGTTCTAATGCACTATCAAATTTTTCTTCCTGATTTTCTTCCCTCCTTCTGTCTCTGGATATTTTGTCCAATATTCTTGTTCCCTGGTCATATTTCTGTGTTCTAGGCTAGCATGTAACACCCCTCCCTTGTATACTACATTATTGTAAACCTAAGATAAGTTAAAGGTAGGTGTGATATCCTCCCTTGTGTGTTAAATGTTTGTAAACCTAAGTCGAGGAAAGCTATGCTTGATACCCTCATTTGTGGGTGAAACTGTTCTATACTTAAGGGGAGGAAACCTACGTGACATGTAATATGAAAAGAAACTGTATTATTAAATAAATTAATAAAATAAATGACTTGGAGGGTGGAGCACTAAGAGAGAGGAGATGCTTGCCATGTCCCATGAGGAATGGGATAGATATGAATCATTCATGGTACACCTTATATATGTGATTCTAGATAAGTTTGGATGGATTGGATATCCATCAGATGGATGGAAGATAAATATACATTGAGCATAAAATATTTGTGGGAGATAAATGCAAGATTTTACGTGGAAAAGCTTTGTGGGAGATAAATACGAGCTTTTCAAGAGAAGACCTAGGAAAATGGAAAAATCCATAAAGTGGGATGCCGCTAATGGAAACTATATAATGGAAGAGGGTATTAAATACCCAGTGCATAGGTCAATTGAGGACAATTTATCCTTGGCAATAATTTTGGCTTGAGGGGAATCAGAGGTGATTCATGGCTGGTTGGCGGTGCTCCTCCCTCCAAGTGAGATTTAGTTGTTCTTATTTTCATGGAATGTTTGTATGTTGACTCTTACTCTCTCTCTCTATTTTTGTTCCAATTATCCTATGAGAAGTTTTCTTAATTCTGAGGATAATTGAATGAATTACATATGCTTAAGTATTAATAGATTTAATGGTGTTTTCCTCTATTTTGATGAGATTCACTTTAATGGTATGGAGTTTATATTTATCGATACTTGTCATGAGGCCAAGTCATTTAGCTCAAATATGCTCATCGTTGATTTCCTATATTTATATTTATTTCCTATTCTTAGAATGGTTAAATCATTCAACTCAAGAGTATAGAAGTTGTGTAGTTAATGAGTATATGTATATAAATATTATTTCACTTCAAATAGCAATGAATAATTTGTTGAATCTAATCTTCGACCTTTAGGTCCAAGCCTTCCCTTGAGCTCTTTCTCAAAAGATATATTCCTTCTTGCGAGACCTATTAGTCATCACATCCTCAACTATTTGGTCACCACCAGAATTAGGTCACAAACCGTCTATCCTTCCAGCATTGCAGACATTCCCCTTTATCCTTTTCAAGTTATCTCAGGTACGTTCACATTACCCTCTTAACCCCTTCTTGGATAGTTCATAATCAGGGAAGCAGTTAGGGTTAGTAAACTACCTATTCCAAACTTCTTGATACGAAAGAGAGCTACAAGATTTGTTAACACTCCATATTTGTTTTCATTCATAACTAACAAAATCTAATACATAATGAAAATGTTAATAATAATAAAATCCAGTATTTATTTCTGCTACAATAAATAAAATAATTACAGTTTTTCTGCGAACATCACATATCCCCCTCCTAAAATGAAACATCGTCTCGATGTTATTCTGTTGCAAGCAGACCCCGAAAAGCTTCCTTCATAACATGCTCATCCTCCAAGGTGGCCTCTTAAAGCCCAAAGTTCTTGCATTACACTTTAACCTGGGTGATAACTCATTTCTGCAACATTACTTCTCTTTGATCGAGTATCACTAGAGGTTCAACCAAGAAATCACCTTTCGGTTCAACCTACAAACCAAAAAATATATTCTAGTCAATTCCATTAACTATTAATATTTTTCTTTTGGCAGATTGTAAAATTATTTTACCTAAATATCTTACCAATTAATTATATGTTTAAGATCATAAACACATTTTTTTAACAAGAAAACATGTAAAACTTACACACACGAATATGGTTGGGCAAGGAAACCTGGTAGGCCACTCGCCCGACTCATGCTAAGACCTAGAAAGGGCTACAAAATCAAGGTGCCAACTTGGGACATCCACTCCATTGCAATGTACTTTTCTTTGGTCGTGCGCTTACATAGACATGATCTCCAATTTCAAATTCCCATAAATTTCTTTTTCAAACAACAATGTTCTTTTGTTGATATTGAGCAGCCTTTAAATTGGAACGAAACTTCTTAACCATTTCCTCCATTTATTTTAGCAGATTGCATCCGAGCATCAGCTTATTCTCTAGCCATCCCCAAATTGAATGGGTTCGAAACTTGTGTCCATACAATACTTCAAATGGGCTCATTTGGAATGACGTATGATAGACATTGTTATAGGAAAATTCTACCAAATGTAGGTAATCCTCATATTTGGAGGGTTGTTGCATCACATAAGTTCGTAGCATGTCTTGCACCACCTGATTCACATGTTCAATTTACCCATCCATTTAAGGGTGGTATGCAGTGCTAAAATTCAACTATATACCCAATCCCTCAAATAAGGCTTTCTACAAAGCCGATGTAAATTTTACATTGTGATTAGAAATTAGAAATTTTGGTAGTCCATGTAATTTGAAAATATTTTGCATGAATATATCGGTGATCTGAGTAGCCTTGTAGGTTGATTGTACATGTATGAAATGAGAAAAGTTTCTTAGTTTATCCACTACCACCATTATCAAATCATTTTGCTTTTTGGTCCTAGGTAGTCGTGTAATGAACTCGATGGAAATGGTCACCCACTTCCGTTCCAGAATTGGTAGGGGAGGCAGTAACCAGACTCGATGTTGATGATCCGTTTTCAATTGCTAACATTCCATACATCCAGTTAGATACTCAGTTACATCCTTCCTCATGCCAGGCCAGAAGTATTATTTTCTAAGCACAGTAATCAGCTTCTGTTAACCAGGGTGACCTCCATATTGACTCTTATGATATTCATCCAAAATTAAGTCTTTAATATTTTTTTGGTTAGGCACATATAGTCTCCTTTTATAAATCAGCATACCTTCTTGGTTTACGCTGTATCTCAGTTGTTCTTCGTGGTGGTCCTCAATTTTGGGTCGCTGCCATAAAGACTGATATTCTGGATCCTGCCCAGCTACCTCCTTGATCAACTCCTGGAAGGTAGTATGTATGTCACTATAAGAGATTTCATAAATACAATATACCTTCTAATTCAAAGCATCCACAACCTGATTTTCCTTACCCTTCAAGTGCTTGATCTCAAAACAAAAACTACTTAAGAAGTTGATACATTTGGCTTGTGTCACATTCAAAATGGGCTGCTTAAAATAGTTAGTTAAGTTGTGATGATCAATCATTAGGAGAATTTTCTTACCCATTAGATAATGCCGCCACATTTTTACTACATGAATGAAAACTGTTAGCTCTAATTCATAAGCTAAATACTTATGCTCATACTCCTTGAGTTTCTTAGATTCATAGGCAATCACTTTGCCTTCTTACATTAAAGTGCATCCAACCCCTTCATTGATAGAATCGGTGCAGAGTACACAAAATTTATTTGGGTCTGCAATGCTGAAGATAGGTGCATCGCTTACTAAATGCTTACACTGTTCAAAGCTTTTCTCGCATTCGGTTGTCCAGTAGAAGGCTTTCCTCTTCTTCTGCAGGGAGGTAATGGGCTATACTAGTCTGGAAAATGCCTCAACGAATCTCCTGTAGTACCCAGCTAGACCCATGGATGATCTTGTATCTTCCACGTCCTTTGGTACAAGCCAGTCCATTATATTCTTTATCTTTTATGGGTTTATAGTGATTCCATCTTTACTAATGATGTGGCCTAGATACGGAACAGGATGAAGCTTGGGTGAAACTAAGTGGAGGTCCGAAACACTATTCCCAAATGCTCTTTATGTTCTTCTATATTGCGGGAATAAGTCAATATATCATCAATAAAATGAACCAAATTTATCCAATTACTCATGAAATATATTGTTCATGAGACACATGAAGGTTGCAGGATCATTGGTTAGCCTGAAGGGTAACACCACGAACTCGTAATATCCGTGAGGAGTTATGAAGGTTGTCTTCGCTATGTCTTCTTCCTTGATTCTGATCTCATGGTAACCTGAGCATAGATCTATCTTTGATAGCACTATCACACCCTTCACTTGATCAGATAACTCGTTTATACGTGGTGGAGGGTATTTATTTTTAATAGTTAGCTTATTTAGCTAGCGGTAATCCATACACATGCGTAGACTTCCATCCTTGTTTTTAACAAAAAGTATTGGAGCTCCCCAAGGTGAGATGCTCAGATGGATGTAATTTTTATCCAGCAGTTCTTGTAATTGCATTTTTAATTCTGTCAACTATGGTATACTGATGCAGTAAGGATCTTGGGACACCAGAGCTTCCCCCGGTATCAATTCAATGGTGAAACCTATTCAAGGAAGCGCTAGGGCATCTAGCAGTAATGTTCTCTTTATACAATAAAAGAAATACTTTTTATACAATCAAAGAAATATTACTAGATAGCTAAATGTATCAAAAGAAAGATGTAGAATCGTGTGCTAATCAGGTTCTCTAATAAAAAAGTTTAGCAGAGTTAAAACTGCCATTCGCTGGAATTTAATGTAAGAACCCGATTCCTATTATTAGAGCCTCAACCTATTATACACTAATAGATCTATTTTACTGTTGATTTGCAAGTAATAAAAGGAGCTTGCTGACCTTCTCACAAATTTTTAAACATTTAACATCTTATCATTTTATCATAAGCAACATAAATTAAGATGAGAATTCCATTGATATCAACTTAATAAGAGTAGTTCATGGAAAAATACCTGTTCCAACGGTTTATGACGATATCTTTGTCGTATAGCTCCAGCTGAACGCTCCTTCTCACCGACCCAACCGGATTTACCACCCAGCCAACTAGGAAACAAATTCCTAGCCCAGGAAACCTCCACAGGTTCCCTAGCCCTCCGTGCCCAAGTCCAACCAGATATAGTGTGTCCTCAAGAAGAATGTGCAAAACCAGATAACAATACTTTCCTCCTCTCAAACCCAAGAAACCTCCATAGGTTTCCAAGGTCTCCCAAAATCATAACAAATCCAAACAATCACAACCAACCCCCACAATCATAAGCAAAACCTCCAAAAAAAACTCCCCCTTTCTCCCTTCCCCCTTCCCTTTTTATACCCTCCTTCCCTTCTCCATCTCAACCACCTCTCATTAATGTCATTCACTTCTCACCCATCCCTATAGTTGACTTCTCTTCTCCCAAGTAAGCTAGGAGTACATTTGGAAATGTGAGATGTAATTACATGGAGAGGACCATGTCTACTCCTTAATAAATGTGAGGGTACATTGGGTAATGTGAAATGAATATATATATTTGATA
>APFE031756305.1:0-10184 GCA_000404065.3 Pinus taeda | reverse complement strand
CATTTTACTCGTGTCATAAGAGTGCATATCAAGTAGATACCAAATGTAATAGAATAATGTGCATTATACCTTCCCCATGAGATGTCTCAACCTTCCCTCAATGGAAGAGTAGCTCTCGGCTATCATATAGTTCCTTCCAACCTGTAATTTAGTTCTCATCCATGCATATATATATATATATATAGTTATCCACAAAATAATATAGCCACCTGATTTTAAACATCATTTTTGTTATGCCCAATGTCCATGTGCCAAGTTTGCTGTTCATATCACAATTTCATGAAATAAATCATGTAAATAAATCATATCCACTTGTTAGTATCAGTATCTTTATCTGCTAGCTTATTTCCGTAAGCCCAACTATTTTAAAATAGGAGTAGAATTCATAACAAAGCAATCCATGACCAACAAAGTTATCCAAGCAGTAAGAATTACACTTATATATATCGCATATCAAACAAAGTATTTCTGAGCAGAGGAGTCACATGTTTATATCGTGTACCAAATTGAGTGTTTCAGATTAGAGGAGTCACATGTTAGCCGGTGGAACAATAAGGTAAGAGGGGCATAAAAGGGAGTGCAACAGTCATAATACATAGGAACAGTGGCGCTTCATGCACATAATAAAAAAAACATTTCTTCATATTAAAGAGAAATATGTTTCTCGTCTTGATTTTTTGAGTTTGATAAAGATTTTAGGCTTTACCACATTGGGCTATATACGATCCAAAACAATTCAGATAAGTTATGCATCAGCTAATCCATCACCGCGTGGGTCATACATGTGGTCCATATATCAACCATCTTATCAGCAATGTCAAATTCACCAACAGAGTCATATAAGTAGTTTTATGTGTCATGCAAGATGCATCAACATTTCTCAATTGAATAACATGGAAATAGAATCTTGACATAGGTGGCTATCTACGTTAAAATGGGCATCATAAACTCTCATGTGATATCCTTATGGAACCCCTCAATAATAATTAGAGTTGAAACAGATTCAACTGTCCGTCATGGAAAATAGTATTTGAACCTGGATATGCTATAAGGTGGCACCAAACCAAAATAATGGCAAGCAATGTATTAATGTACTTATCAACGCCACTAGAAGGTGCTAGTATAAGTTTTATGCATATAATTTCTTTAAAACCTTAGTGAGTAAACGTCCCACTTATCCAGTTTGATGGTTTTTTTTTTTTTTTTTCATCTCCCAAACCCCTTTAGTTAATCCCGCAAATGAAAGACTCGAAACTTCAAGAATTTGTTTCCACCTGTCACAAAACTGTGACTTTCCAACAATGTGGCACAATTGGGTGGATCTTTGGAGGAGTTTCAATCATTTGCAAGTTGAGGAATGCTTGCTTGCAAGCATCAATACGTTTTCTCTTCTTTTGGATCGCTGAGAGGGCATAAACTATGAGGCATAAGCATTGTTTTCTTTTAAAGAAGGACCATTGTCCTCCCCCTCAGAAACAGTAGCATAATGAAGTGGTTTTTGGCATTCTTGGTTTAGTGTTTTATCTTTTCATGGCCAACAATGGTGTCTTATCCACATGAGAAATCCTTTCAAACATTGATAAGAAAAGAATACAATGCAAGATAGAAATAAGAATTAACATAAAATATTCCTTGAAAGAGTTTTATTCAGTTATGTCCCTGTCTCTACAACCAACATCAAACAACTATTGATAAAAATAGCTAGCATTTATCAACTCAATCATAACATCAATCAGGTTTGAATCTTTGTCAGGTTGAGATTTAGGATGGGTCTTCTTAAGCTTAGTCCTGCACTCAACAGGGTGATATCTTCCATGATTGTCTCCACCAACTCTCATGTTTCCCCATTAATTTTTGTCTGCAAAACTCTTTCTTTAACACTTGAGCTTCAATTTCCACATGTCTAATACAAGGCATGTTCATAATTTCTGATATTTGAAAGACCATCGTTGATTCGCTTTCTTGTTCCTAGGCATTTTCCTTCCATCCATTGTTATTCTATTCAAGTAAGATCACTCAGTGGATATTGAAAATCTCCATGACCACCTTAATGTACCAATTTTCTAGGTCTCACATGATTTTTCTGCCTAGGTCTTAATCCTCCTTGAGTTGCTTTGTATCCCGGTGATTTCCTTTCTCTCCGATCACATCTCTCAAGTCAGCTCTGTCAATCTTATTGTCCCAACCTGGGGTTTTGATTTGGTGTACTCTACTCTTTGAGTCAATATGTTTGTTCTACTCATTATCAATACTATCATGGATTTTTATTCTCAAATGATATATACATATCTGTGTGCTCTCTAGAGTCACCTTGATGGATTATCACTACTAGATCCATGATATTCCATTTCTATCATTGTACTGTCTGGAACAAATTTCGTTATTGTTAACTTCTCTTTTCTTGATATTGCATGGTTTCCCTCAGACTGTTAATCAATTATATGGATAGTATTTATCTATCCATGAATGCTATTATTATTGAATTGAATTGTTATATTTCAAATTCTCTACTCTGGATCTTAATGCATACTGTTCTCGAAAAGGAGGTCTAATTTTAACAATGATGCAGAACTCTGGTATCTTGACGAAGAGGAGAAAAACAAAGTATTCGTAGTCACTGGCAACTGTTATATAACATGAGTAAACTTTGCTAGCATTTAATTGTGTGGATCAGTTAATGTAGTGTTGATGAAGTTATATCAATATTCAGAGCTCATCTCTTTTGCTTTTAAGGTTTCTTATAATCACAGATGATGTGGATACTGGTGAGTAGCTGCGACCAGTTTTGTCACATCAGAGTCTTCCATTTACATGTTGACAAAGCCCGTAGTAATCTAGATCTTTTCGGCTTGCATGCCTTCTACCTACCTCATTCTGGATTTGAAGAAGAGATCAGAAAGGTTTTGGATGTCTACGATGGTTGACCTTATCTCTCGAATTGGTTGGCACAACATTTCATGGAAATGATTTGGATTAATTCCATAGCCCAATTGTAAAAATGATTAAAATACATTCCCATTGATATACAAAGCAGACTGAAAATTAAGTACAGCATTCTCGATGAAGAGGAGAAAGACATCGCCTTTAGACATTGCCCGTTTCTTCATGTTAACCGGCAAGGATAAGGTCAGAGGAATATGGGATGAATCTGGCTTGGAAAGATGGCCATGTTTTCAAAACATACAAAACAAGTGTGTTGTAGAGGTCAACAACATAACATTATAAGAATTGACAACGAAATTGGACATGCTACAGCTGTGCAAATGCAGGTATCAGGTACCTATAACAAACTAAAGCCCGACTAGATTGACCCTTTGAAGATCATTTAATGGATTAGCAACCATGTGTACTTTTCTTTAGCCTCATCACAAGAAGCTTACCCTGTTATTTTGGGGAATCAAACTCAGGTTTGTGGTCAATACTGGACTTCTCGGTTTTTACCAAGTCATATATCCTTGATACATTTGCCTTACAGGCATATTTGATATACTCTTGGCGGTATAGTAGCAGTAGTAGCAGTTGGAAGGTTTGATCATGAGCCTAGCACAGATCACTCCAACGAGCTACCAATCCACCATAGTCCAAAGTATAACAATGTGCACAGATCACTCCGAGTTATCTTCTGACTTGTGTGGCTGATTCCCTAGCAATATGCCCAGGTTTGTACACCTTGAATTCTTTATTCTTGTAACTGCCCCATTCTTAGTGTGCAAATTACGTAACACATGCTGCAGCCTGACTTTTGCAAGAATTCTAGATTCGCTTATTTGGAAGAGTATGTAACTCATCGTAACTCTTAATTATGCATTCCTCTGCCTCAAGCTCATCAATGGCATTTGTAAGTACTTATTATTATCTATGCAATATTCCACACAGGTTTGGAGACTAACGCAGGATTTCCTTCGAATAGTAATGGCTTGGGCCTCCTCTACATAGGTAACAACTTTGTCAATATGATGCAAATGCCACACTGTGTAACAGTTCATGCCGATATAGTATTGGCCAGTGCTGGTGTCATAACATTTCTTCTGCCATGTTGAATAATGCTAACACTCAGGTCCAACGTAGGGTGGGGCATTACATTCCAGAGCAGCTGAATCAAGAGATATAGTACTAGATGTGGTCTTTCCAACCATCACACTGCCAACTGAGTCAACATCAGAATATTCATGGGATCATAGATTCCAGCAATGTACCTCAGATTATAGATAATAGAATCATAGAGATATCTCAATAAGCAGCTATCCAATATATGAGACTCATCCATAGATAGAATCATAGTCTTCATAGGGAGGCATATGAATGATAGGGTGTTTATCAAGAACACCAGGAATCCCACAAGATATACATATGCAGACCAACAACTTCACATCTTATCAGACCTTTGAGCTAAGCCTTTCGTCTTTATTTCAAAAGTCAAATCCCTCTTACATTGATAAATGAGAGGGTCATCAGTTAGACAACATCAATAGCTATTTCTTTATAGTTCCACATGGATCGTCCATAACTCCCTCTGAGTGTAGGGGAAGTGACCTCACTAGAACATAATTGTTGATTTAATTATAGTATGACCCTTTTCCTGCTATAAACCCTTATATACATGTGCCAAATTCATCCATAATAATGATACAGCTTCCATGCAGCCTCTAAGGCATCTAGGCATCATCAGAGTACTCATAATCAGCTACTATGAAAACATTGGGCAAGAAGAGTCATTGGGTCATACTGCCAAGGATTCTAGAGCTCCCTCTAAGGTCTTACTCCAGTTGGAAATCTATCCTTCATCAATCTACTCCTTATCATTAAAAAATTTTAATTACGAAATCCTAGCAATATACAAGCACTGGCATCCTCTCTTACATGCTCTGCCCGATCATCTGACAAACCATATGCTGTTGTTGCTACACAATTTGTTATCAAGATAGGATACCTGATTGAAGATCACTACAATCTATATCAAGCCATGCAAGGTTTCTCTGTACCAATGAAGATATTATGATAATAATTCTGGGTGTCAGATCCATCAAATCCTATCATGGTTACTGTTAATATGTCTATGTTCATGACGAAAGTTTTCATTACGTAAAAATCACTACGAGGTTACTGCATTTTCAAAGTAAAGATACAATCATTATCACAGTTAGGCTACACATAAGAATATCATTTTCATGTGGAGGGCATCTCTGATATGATGAATGAATATCTCAGTCATCACAACCTCTGTGAATTATGTTAGATTTTTTTTATTTTTTTTTTCTATTGTGTCCAAGAATCAAATTCTGTCAAGATCATAGGTAACATAATTTATTACAATAGTGATAATCATCATTCCAAACTCCTTTGTTAACAAGCCACTCTAAATTCTAAATTACTAATGGAGAACAAATATTGTTTCAGATTATAAGGTGTTTTTTCCTCACATTTTCATTAAGGATTAGGAATGTTTGTTTCATTGATAATCCTGAATAAGGGTGATGTTGTTACACAACAGTTATGTTCTTGTAATAGTGCCCATGATGTCTGAAGGTGCTGCATGCTTGCCCCCTTTCAGACCCAGATGAGTTTCCTTATAAATTTTGAAGGAGAGATCATACAAGTTGGGTTTTGAATGTTATTCAAGATCCTCGCTTTTCTGCCTTTTATAAGATGAATGTCCTGTATTATGAAGAAACATGATACTTCTATTCTTAAAAAGGATTTGTGATTTGGATGCCACTAATCTATTTCGTATCCTGACTTATGCTGCCTCAACTATTGCAATAAATTCATTCTCTAATGTCCTGAAGAAGTGTGATTTATGCCTTGTCACTATGAAGATCAAATCCTGGAGATGTTTCAACAAATTACTACTCACAATTCATGCCCTTGGAGAGATAAAAATTGAAATGGTCTTACTGGGAACTGAATCTTGATTAAGACTTCCTTGGACCAGAGAAGTCTTTTTGTAAGTCTAAACTCATTCTGCATCAGATGTATACTTAACAACTAGCCTTTCAAATAGTGAAATCTTCATGCATGAAACTTAAGCGAGTTATGCCAATGAAAATTCTATTCTTTAAGCCATAGTTCTGATAACAAATATTTATCATACTTCTGTTTAATATTCTATCGAGGAATGCCTTACCATAGGGTCAAAATGTCTATAGACACAAGGCCCAAAACAAGATACATCAATACATGCAGAATATGATATATGGGCATGTTGGGTAACATGCTAGTATGATTCCTTGATTTAGACATTTTTAGGACTTGGAAATGGTTTCCTGAGATGTATGCCTTTCCTAATACATTTGTGTGCAGATGCGCGAGTGGTTTGACTACCGGAATCACACTTGCATAGTCAGTATTCTGTAGCAGTTTATATTTTAATTCTTTTTTCTTTTTTTCTTTTTTTTACAAACACCTTCGAGTAGTCTGTGTTATGGTTGTTAGTGTGTTTAAGGTTGTGCATGGATGTAAAAATAGGTCTTTGAGAAGCTTGGCCCAAGCTTATATGATTTCCTATGCAAAAATAATTACAGACCATTTCCCATTGATCTCGTACGGGAGGTTGGAAGGCAACTGTTGGAATCTGTAGCATGTGTGTAGATGATACTCACACTTATATCTTTGCATTTGCAGTGGGAGGGCTTAAACATATAATTTAATATTATAATGAATGATTGTCTGCTGCCATTAGCAATTCTTCGCTGGCGAGTTTATCACTCACTTTAAAACAGTGGAACAAGTGTTTATAAGGGCACTAATACTGCTATCCAGGATTTTCTTATCCTAATATTGCCAATGATCTGTGGCAGATATGCATGAGTTGAAACTCGTTCACATGGATTTAAAGCCTGAAAATATACTTTTTGTTTCTTCGGACTCTGTGAAGGTTCCAGATTGCAAGGTAGATTGTTGTTTTGTTTGTGATTGAGATTGGCATAATATATCTGTTATCCCCCCTTAGATTTCACAATTGTCTGAGATTAACATTTCGACAACATGCATTTATGTCGAGGAATGAACTCTGATAACATAATTTTTGTTCAAAAGGGTGTGAAGGGATTTCCAGATGACTTTAAAGGTTGCCAAAGTCAAGTGCAATAAAGTTAATTGATTTTGGAAGTACCACATTTGAGGATCAAGATCACACCTCAGTGGTCTCTACAAGGCATTATCGAGCTCCTGAAGTTATTTTGAGTGAGCTTAGAAAGTTCGTTCTATGGCTTATCCATTAGGTTTTGATAGGACAAATGTCAATTGCATCATGTCGCGTATACATGCCCTTTTTATTTACAATTAATGTTTCTTAGCAGGGCTTAGATGGAACTACTCTTGTGATATTTGGAGTGTAGGGTGCATACTTGTGGAGCTATGCTCGGTAAACTTTTTAGACTAGTTTCTCTTGGATTTGAATGGTTATATAGATCCCGGCAGGAATGATATTTACAGTAGTAACGGCCTTCAAATTTTCAGGGTGAGACATTGTTTCAAACTCATGAAAAATTTGAACATCTTGCTATGATGGAAAGGGTATTAGGGCCTTTGCCACATCATATGATGAGAAAAATTAGAGTGAGTATTTTTATGTTTCTCAACGAAATATTACCTGGATCAGATTATTAACATGCTATAAAATTCAGTATACCTATGGTAAACTATAATGTTTAATGTTAACTTGTCAACAGTAGAAGATATGTGAAATATTTTAGACATGGAACACGATTGAATTGGCCAGAAGGAGCATCCTCTAGAGAGAGCATCAGAGCAGTGAGAAAGTTACCAAAACTTAGGGTATGCTTATTATATGATTTAGGATGTGCATGGAACACTGTGAAATGAAATTTTCACATGATTTGTGGTTTGTTTCACTGATTTGATTCCTAGCATGTTACTCTTGTTTGCAGAAGGAGAAAGTATCATAATTGGACATCAACAGCATCAACTTCATTGTAATAGATACAATTTCATTGTAATAGCTATAAATTTTCATTTTAAGCCCTTCAAAATTCAAGCTAGCTCACTTCTTATTGTCTTTCGAGGGAGTGTTTTCTTGGCTTGAGTATGTATTGCAGCAGAAACTGCTGGAAATTGGTGAAGTATATCTATAACACCTTTTTCTATCACAATAGCCCGTGAAACTCCCTAAACAACTTGATGTAGTCATCTGCAATATGTATCTACTTTTATATGTACACTAAGTTCATGTGATTTGCCTCACGGTAGGTTTTCTATGAGTTCTTGAGTTAGAGATTTTGCTAATGGTTGAACCTTGACCGCTTTTTTTGACTACATAACATTGGTATTGAAACCAGTGGAGACTAATGAAGGAGGAGCCACAAAAAAGCCCGCCAAAAGGACGCGCAATTTCAATTTAAGTCTGATGGTTTGCGACAAGCTACGAACTAGAAACAACATGGACTTCGTGAATGGTGTATCCTCTAGAGCAGTAGTGCGAGAGGAGCGGGAGAGTTCATTAAATTTGAAATCGATATTGCAAAGATGCGTGTTCCTCTTGCGAAAAAGCGTGGAGCATAGCTTAGTTTCGTGTACGAGTATGGCAGCAATCCTCTCCATTCTTACACTTAATTTCGTTGATACCGCCGACGCTAACGCTTTTGTTGTAACTCCTTCCCGGAAACTGCAAGCAGACGAGCTCGCCACTGTTCACCTTTTTCAAGAAAACACACCTTCCATGGTCTATATTACCAATCTCGCTGTCAGGCAGGATGCCTTCACGCTTGATGTTTTGGAAGTGCCTCAGGGTTCATAATCAGGGTTTATATGGGATCACCAGGGGCATATTGTTACTAATTATCATGTTATTAGAAATGCATCAGATCTCAGAGTAACTCTTGGTGATCAGTTGACATATGCGGTAAAGGTAGTTGGATATGATCAAGATAAAGATGTAGCAGTGCTATGGGTGAATGCCCCAAAAGATAAACTAAGACCCATGCCAGTTGGAATCTCCGCAGATCTTTTAGTAGGCCAAAAAGTCTATGCAATTGGGAATCTATTTGGTCCAAATCACACCTTGATGACTGGTGTCATCCGCGGGCTTCGCAGGGAGATAAGTTCAGCTGCAACTGGCCGTCCAATACAGGATGTGATTCAGACAGATGTAGCCATAAATCCTGGGAACAGTGGAGGTCCTCTTCTTGATAGCTCAGGAAATTTGATTGGCATAAACACTGCTATATACTCTCCATCAGGAGTATCATCTGGTGTGGGGTTTTTAATTCCAGTAGATACTGTAAGTGGCATTGTTGATCAGTTAGTAAAGTTTGGGAAACTCGACCTATTTTGGCCATTAAATTTGCACCAGATCAGTCTGTTGAGAAACTAGGTGTAACTGGAGTGCTGGTGCTTGATGGGATAAAGTTCATGAGAGGGAAAAGAGCGTGAGAAATGATAGTAGTGGCCATCGGGCGATGGAAGCTACTATTGCTACTACTACGCCCCATACCCGCCTGGTGGAATGAAAGGATCTCATCAGGCGCTACAGAAAATACACAATAATTCCTTATATATATGCATATGGATAAGCAAATAGCCAGTGTTATGAAGACAGTTCTAGACGCTACTATTGGCTCGTTACCAGGCACCTTCATTAACTCTTTGTTTTTCTGTGACCCGTATTTACTTTGCTGTTTTTTTATGTTTTATTTATGGAAAGGAATTTTAACCTCCCCATGTGTGAGCCTTTAACTTCCATAGGGTATGTTGAACATCTGAGGTAACCAGGCAATATGAAAGGGGAGGTAAATTAAATTAACAATTTGAGAAGGGAGCCAAAATAAGGTTCCATAGGTCCTAGAGGTTTAACTTGGCTCTGATACCATGTGTAAGAACCCGATTCCTATTATTAGAGCCTCAATCTATTATACACTAACAGATCTATTTTACTGTTGATTTGCAAGTAATAAAAGGAGCTTGCTGACCTTCTCACAAATTTTTAAAAATTTAACATCTTATCATTTTATCATAAGCAACATAAATTAAGATGAGCATTCCATTGATATCAACTTAATAAGAGTAGTTCATGGAAAAATACCTGTTCCAGCTGTTGATGACGATATCTTTGTCGTATAGCTCCAGCTTAATGCTCCTTCTCACCGACCCAACCGGATTTACCACCCAGCCAACTAGGAAACAAATTCCTAGCCCAGGAAACCTCCACAGGTTCCCTAGCCCTCCGT
>APFE031756293.1:5141-16823 GCA_000404065.3 Pinus taeda | reverse complement strand
ACAAGGCTAATGTCAACCTTTGATGTAAAAGAAGGTAAGATGCAAATGACTTTCATGAAGCCTACCACACAGCAGCCCAAGTCTATAACAGATTACTTGAAGACACATTTTGAGTTGTTGGCGAAGGATATACATCCTATCAACCAAATATAATTACACAAACAAACCGGGGAAATGGTTTATTCCACATTGACCAGCAAGGCCATTGTAGCACATCAACTCCAAAATTCGCTTAATAATATATTAGCGCAATTCCAGTTAGAGAAGGCCTCTTCATAGGCCAAGGATACTAGGATAAATTTCTTAGAGGACTTAATCATAGAGTTGGGGCATGATCCCAAGGATGTAAAGGCTGCAAAAAAGCTAATAAAAAATAAAAATGATGACATAGTTGCATTGAAAAGGTAGCTCCAAATTCCTCCTCTGCATCATCCACAAATAGATGAAGTATTAGAAACTCGGAAGGAAGAGGAGCTTATGGACTTAGTCCTTAAGCTGAAAGATCAACTAAAAGAAACATAGAAAGAGTTGGATAACTTGATTCAGTCTAGACAGAGTGAGTTGGCCATCACTCCACAGACTGTCATTCCTACAGTCCCTACAACAGTGCCCTCCACATTGGCTGCTTCTTTAGCACCAACAGTTCCACCAGCTACAGCTATGCTAGTCACAGGTACATCTACAAGCGCAGCGACATCCACAGAAAAGACATCTGAATTGGTAAAATCCATGGAGGAAATTACCATCCAGGCTACTGAGCTCAAAAAGCTTAGAGTTTATTTTTCTTTTCAGCTACTGAAAAGAAAAATGAGTTGAGTTGAGAAGGTGCACGCATACAGTTTCATACATTTCCTCTCTTAAAGAACAGAAACACTTGGCAAGTGACCGAGGACTCGTGCACTGATGTGGCATCATTTATTCCGTCATCTGAGCCCTTACATATAGTCTACAATAATCTTCGACTTACTTGGAGATTGTTGTAGCAACTACAACCACCCTCCAAATTTTCTCCCTCATTTCATTTTGGAACTTCCCTACTGAAATCCCAGCATATTATCTTACACTGCCCAGGTACTTGTGCTTTCGTTTGAGTTTTATATTTCACTTTATGATGCAGGAGCATCCAGCTAGGGCACCATGATCGAGTGTTGGTCTCCACCAAGGTGGAAAGTTTTATTAGCGAATTGGTTTCTTTATGTTCAGTTTGTCAAAGTAGGATGTAGGACTTTGTTTTAATTTTTAATCTCAGTATTAGTTAGGGACAGTTTTTTCGGTTAGGGTCTCTATTTTGTTTTTCTTTAATAATCAATAGGTTAATAATTGTTCTTTCATTTTAGAGGAAAAAGACAAATATGTCTAATGTAAAATCTTGCAGTATAGGCAGAACTGAATACGTGAATAGTTATGTAACTAATAAGAATTGCACTGAAAAAGGAAGCTCACCTGAAAGACTATGCAACTGAAAGACTACCGCAGGTGATGACATAGTTGCATTGAAAAGGCAGCTCAAAGTTCCTCCTCTGCATCATCCACAAACAGATGAAGTATTAGAAACTTGGAAAGAAGAGGAGCTTATGGACTTAGTCCTTAAGCTGAAAGATCAACTAAAAGAAACATAGACATAGTTGAAACTGAAAGACTACCGCAGGTGATGACATAGTTGCAACTAAAAGACTACCGCAGGTGATGACATAGTTGCATTGAAAAGGCAGCTCAAAATTCCTCCTCTGCATCATCCACAAACAGATGAAGTATTAAAAACTAGGAAGGAAGAGGAGCTTATGGACTTAGTCCTTAAGCTGAAAGATCAACTAAAAGAAACATAGAAAGTCCATAATTCCATAAGCTCCTCAAAGGCAACTCAAAATTCCTCCTCTGCATCATCCACAAACAGATGAAGTATTAGAAACTCAGATGGAAGAGAAGCTTATGGACTTAGTCATTAAGCTAAAAGATCAACTAAAAGAAACATAGAAAGAGTTGGATAACTTGATTCAGTCTAGATAGAGTGAGTTGGCCATCACTCCACAAAATGTCATTCCTACAGTCTCTACAGCAGTGCCCTCCACATTGGCTGCTTCCTTAGCACCAACAGTTCCACCAACTACAACTATGCTAGTCACAGGTACATCTACAAGCGCAACGAAATCCACAGAAAAGGCATCTGAATTGGTAAAAAACATGGAGGAAATTACCATCTAGGCTACTGAGCTCAAAAAGCTTAGAGAAAAAGTGTTAAGTTTGGAAACTGATTGCAAACTTGCACAAATACAACAGAATGAAGAAGCTCAGAAGAATCAAAGAATGGGAGAAAGGATTCCAAACTCTTTCAGTTGCTGCGAAAGAATTCAGTCTTTTCGTTGATTCAGTCTAGATAGAGTGAGTTGGCCATCACTCCACAGACTAATTCCATAAGCTCCTCTTCCTTTCGAGTTTCTAATACTTCATCTGTTTGTGGATGATGCAGAGGAGGATTTTTGAGCTGCCTTTTTAATGCAACTATGTCATCACCTGAAAGACTATGTCAATTATGTCATATTTAGTTGATTCTGGTAAAACTGAATGTTATGAAGAAGCAATGCAGGTTGAAAGTAAGAAGAATTGGGATAGCTAAATGAGTTAGAAGAGATTCGATCAGTAGCTATCCAGAAGACTATTGTTGTTCAACAACAGAGAATGAAATGGCACGATAAATTTATCAAAACTAAGGTGTTTTGTGTTGAAAAACACATCAGAAATGGCTGGTAGGATTAAAATCCTATCGGATAGAAGCCATGTCCAAGTCCAGAGCTTGTCAGACCTTCTCCAGAGATCGCCACACCTGCAACAAGTTGGAAATTAGAAATTGGACAACAAAAAAACCAAACAAGAAACACAAAAGCCCGCAATTACCTGTAAATGTAACCTTTGACCTCGAACTGGCTGAAACTACTACTAGCTCCTCCCCAAACAACAAATAGCATGAATTGAACCACCACCAAGGAAATCCTAAACCACCGATGGTCTAGAATGACCAACAATTGCAGGCAGAAAACCACAAGAAAGACAGAAACCATGTTCCAACCATGGATGCGTATCGGCAAATAATGGCGGACATCAGCTCAACCATGGTGGATGAAGCGCGCAGGTACTGGAGCCCCCCGCACCATCATCGGCAGAGGGCTTCGCCCAATAACCAGACCCAAACAGAAAAACAAGAGGGAAACAACACATCGCAGAAATGAGGCGGAAACAAGCCTTGAGACGGTGCGGAAGCGTGTTTTGAAACCTTGAAACAGTGCTGAACATGTGGCAGTCCACATCGGACACCTTTCATACGATGGCAACCATGGTTCATATGGTTGTAGGCGAGGTGGAGGGGAGGGCGCACAGGTAATGGCATCCCTCCCCTATTTACACAAACTTATTGGTGAGGTGATTCAAGGGAATCCTGTTGCAGTACAGAGATTGTTCATCAAGGGAAGAATAGGAGGTTGCAGCGTGAAAGAGTGGATGACAAAAGGATGGACACTAGGCTGCTAAGTGGCTTTCCCCTTGTGCACTGACATTGGTCCACATTGGGATTGATTTTTCCCGGAGACATCGCAGTCTGGTTTGGTGCGTGTTTTTTAAGGCTCATCTTTCATGCCCTGTTATGGATTCCAAAAACATATGGGAATGTTCATATTTGATGTTATTGGCATCTTTCTCCATATCGATTCTTTTCCTAATAATTAAAGACACAAGGAATCCAGGAAGACATATGGTTTTCTACTTGTATCTAGCTAGTTGGGATTATGGTGTTCAGATTTTTGCGAAATAGAATCATGAAACGATTGTCCAACTCATTAACAAAGTTGTTGGTGATGGTATATGGACATTCAAAAATATTTCCTGTACACAATATGGTGGTTGATTCGCACTGAAGTGTCCCATTGGTGAACAAGCATAATAAAATGCAAACCTACAAAACCATAAAACAAATATTAGAGAACCAAGAGTGAGAAAAGACTAAAGCAAATAGATACAGGAATTTTAAATGCAGTGTGGCAAAACAATGAACTGGATGCAGCTTTTGGTGGTGCAACATGTTATGTTGTTGTGTATAGGATCTATGTTCATAAAAAAACATAGTAACAATTTCTGTAGGAAATACTGAGAGGGGGGGCAGGGAGGTGATTGAATCAGTGTTTCTTTTCAATTGTTATTTTTACCAGTTAGATCACTTATATTTAGAACACAAAATGAACAATAGAAATAAATGTTTTATTAATATAATCTTTACAATTAATCAAGTACAATATAGGTAGGGCTCCAACCCTTGATGAAGACACCCAGGCTCCAACCTGGGATGTGCCAAGCACCTACTTGGACTTTAGTGAGGCTCCAACCTCTAGGGCTTCGACCCTGTCTTATCCAAGGCACCAACCTTGAGTTTAGGAGCACCACCTCCAAGGACACCAATCCTATAACTTTGCTTTGTCAAAATATGTTTGGTTGTACTTCACGGCTCCCAAAGTCTTCTTCAACGAGCCTTATCAATCTTCAATTATCCCTTCACTTAGTCTCCACATCATGTCATCAATAACAACCTTGTTCTTCACATGAAGGCGTCACTAGAACTCTTCATGTTACCCAAAAACAACTTCTTCAAGGTCACCTCATGATGACTTCAGGCATACATCACTAGGTCAACAATATCTCTAAGAATGATTTCAAGATCAGCTACTACAAGATGTCTTCACTGCTTCAAAATATTCTCAAATAGTCAAGTTGTTTTTACAAACCTTCAAGCTATGCTTCAAGAAAGTTTTCCACAGGCTGCCCCAAGAAATCTCCACAATCTTAGATCTTCAGTGTGACTCAACAAGGCTGTCACTAGGGGGTTCGAACGGGATAGGTCTCGGATGAACCGGGATCAGAAGATGTGACACACTAAAGAAAAGTGAAAAAAATCTTATCAGGGCCATGGAAGAAGTACAAAATCTCATATTGGGGGCAGACCTATATTAGGATAACGTGGTTATATTACGAAAGAGAATGATGGTCAGCAGATGAGAGTTCATTAGAATGAATGGAATCAAGATAAGAGACTAGATACAATATAACTGCGCTTCCCTCCTTGGATACCAAACAAAGGTCAATGTGATGGTGAATGACTGGTTCGGGTTTCATTTCCTTGAGGAGGATGTTGCAAACAAAATTGTTCCTTTACCCTAGGTCAAGGGGAGAGGATTTTTGGTTCTCCATAACTAGAAGGTTGGATTTGATCTTGTTATGGAGGTTCCCAAGAGGAATATCATTTGGGCTAAATTACCTAGATTTCTAATTGAATTATGGACAAAAAGGTGTGATTCGGGAAATGGCCAGTAATATTGGAAAATTATATTATGTGGATGAAGGTTGCTTGGGGTTGTTGGAAAAGAAGGTTGCATGGTTCCTAATAGAGGTAGACTCATCTGGTGGGATACCTACTTCCATTGACATTGACTTATACTGGGGCACATTCTACAAAAGACAACAGGTGGATTGTTGGGAAATCCCCTTCTGATGTCTGGTTTGTCACAACAGATGACATCTCACGATCAATTGTCCTAATCAAAGCAAGGGTCCATATGGAAATCTAAGGAGGTAATACTGGAAATAAATCCTCCTGACGGATTATGCACCCAATGATGGTCTCTCCCCACAGGGATTAGCAGAATTCACTGAGGACATAACTCATTCACAACATAATAACATAATATTGATTGATGGGATGGAACAGGTACTTATTAAAAGAAATTAGAGCAGAAATTTTCCAGACACCTAAGGAACCAATGACTTGGGTACAGCCTGACTAAAATGCATAGTTGTGGCATGCCCTGGAATTTTATAATGACTGTTGAGGAGGGCGAGGAAGATCCGTGTAGCATTAATATTCCTGAGTCATAGGGACAGATTGAAGTGGAAGGACCTGATGTCACCGAGTCTGTTAAGATGAGGCAAGTCAACATAGGCTTAGAGGCGGAGCCCAAGTTTGCGCGCATAGGGCATTACTGGGATGAAGATACAATAGGAAAGGTCAACGCATTATTGCATGAGTACCATGAGTTGTTCCCAATGAAATTTACGAAGTTAAAAGGCATCGTGGGAGACCTAGGTGTCATGAAAATCAATTTTAAGCCCGATGTGAAGCCTGTAAAATAGCGACCGTATAGGCTCAACCCAAAGTACAAGGAGAAGGTAAAGGAGGAACTCGAGAAGATGGTCACAGCTGGCATAATCGAATTTGTGGAAGAATCTAATTGGGTGAGTCCAATGGTAGTACAGGATAAAATTACCAAGGGAGAAATAAGGATCTGTGTTGACTTAAGGAAGTTGAATGACGCATGCATACATGACCCATTTCCAACACCATTCATAGAAGAAGTTTTGGAAAATGTAGGAGGACAAGAGGCCTACTCCTTTATAGATGGATTTTCTGGGTACCATTAGATTAAAATAGCATCGAAAGATAGGAGTAAGACCACCTTCGCTACTAAGTGGGGATCCTTTCAATAAACAGTCATGTCGTTTGGGTTAAAGAATGAACTGGCAATATTTTCCAGAGTTGTCATCGGAACGTTTAAATAATTCATTCGCAAGTTCCTACAGGTGTGCTTTGATGACTAGACATTCTTTGGGCTATTGAAGAAGCATGTCTTGAGCCTACGCTTAATGTTGGATATCTGTAGGAAGTATCAAATCTCATTAAACCTGAAAAAGTGTATTTTTTGTGTACCTTATGGAATTTCACTAGGACATGTTGTCTGTAAGAAAGGGCTTATGGTAGATCCTGCAAAAATCGTTGTTATTATTAATTTGGATATGCCGAATAATGTGAAGTATCTATGTGAAACTCTTGGACATACTGGATATTATCATAAATTCATTAAGACATACACGCAGATCACTGTGTTGATGGATAAATTACTAAAGAAATATGCCACCTTATGTTGAGATGATGAGTGTCAGAAGAGTCTTGACGTCTTAAAAAAGAAAATTTTCATTGTCTCGATCCTAATGTTTCTGAATTGGAAGAAGGATTTCCATGTTCATGTGTATGCATCATGGATAATATGCCACCTTATGTTGAGATGATGAGTGTCAGAAGAGTCTTGACGTCTTAAAAGAGAAAATGGTCATTATGTCGATCCTAATGTTTTTGAATTGGAAGAAGGATTTCCACGTTCATGTGTTTGCATCATGTATAGATTTGGGAGTTATCTTAGCGCAACCAAGGGAGGGGGATATTGATCACCCCATTGCATTTGTGAGTCGCAAATTGCCTAAGGTGGCGAGAAATTATTCCACAATGGAACGAGAAGGCTCAGATATGGTATATGCGCTATAGAAGTTCAGGAATTACTTGTTGGGTGCGCACCTCAAGATGTTCACAGACCATTCCGCACTGAAATACTTGGTGAACAATCATGTGTTGGGAGGGGAGAGTTGCAAATGGCTATTGTTGTTTCAAGAATATGATTTTGAATTAATTGTCAAGCTGGGATGACTGAACACTGGGTCGGATCATCTATCTCGAATTGAGAATGGCGAAGAACCGACCAACATTGAAGAAGGATTGTCTGATGCATATATCTTCACAGTAAGGGTTGTTGATGAAAATTTTACAGATATTATTTACTTTTTGACTACTCGACTAGCCCCTGCGGAATATACAATGCAACAGAAGAAAGAAATAGTAGTCTGAACAGTGGATTTTTCTATGATTGTTAGGCATCTGTATAAAATGGGCCCTGATGAAATATTGTGAAAATATGTCCTTGAGCATGAAATACACAGTATTTTGGTCGAATCACATGGTGGTGTCGTGGGAGGACACTACGTAGGAAAAGCAACTGCGCAGAAAATTTTGAGGCCACGACTATGGTGGCCCATGGTGCACAAGGATTCTAAGGAATAGTGTAGTGCTTGTGATGTTTGCCAGAGGATCGAAAGACCATCGCGAAGAGATGAATTGTCGCTGAATCCACAAGTTACCTTGCAGGATTTTGACAAGTGAGCAATTGATTTTGTTGGGCTGACCAATCCACCAAGCAAGAAGACCGGTGTGCGATACATTATTACTACGATAGATACTCTAACCAGGTGGGTTGAGGCATGGCTGGTAAAGGATTGCAGCATAGACACTGTTGCACACTTTATATTTGAGTATACCTTATCAAGCTTTGGGTGCCCAAAGATTCTAATGATCAATAGAGGAACACACTTCCTCAACAGCATTATTGAAGCATTAACAAAAGAATTTTAGGTACATCACCAGAAGAGCACCCCTTATCATCCTCAGGCGAATGGCACAGTAGAAGCTCTTAATAAAATTTTGGAAAACGCTCTGACAAAGGTGTGCAACATCAATAGGAACGATTGGGATGTATGCATACCCACAGTGTTATGGCCATACCAGACTACTTGCAAGAAGTTGACAGGGAATACTCTGTTTAGACTGGTGTGTGGACAGGAAGTTATAATGCCGATGGAATATATAGTACCCAATCTTAGAATTGCAGCAGCCATGAATATGGTAGACAGCAATATTATGGAAGAAAGATTGGAACAACTACTCGCGCTAGAAGAAGATCACTTCCTTCACTGATTTCAACAACAAAAATAGAAAGCCTAGGAAAAGGCATGGCATGATCAACATATTAAGAAGCGAACTTTTAAGAATGGAGACTTGGTTTTTCTGAACGATAGTAAGTTCGCGTAGTTCCTTGGTAAGTTCAAGATGCATTAGCTAGGCCCATACATTATCAAGGATATCTCAATTGGTGGCACAGTTCAGCTTGTGAAGCTGAATGATGAATTATTTACTGGGCGAGTAAATGGGAGTAGGTTGAAACTCTACAGGGATGATTCTGCCCCTACAGCTACGCAATGAATATATGAATAGAGGACAACCTTGGTGCTACAGCTAGTTAGAAGGAAGCACGAGATAATAAATTACTCTGCCAATGAAGGACCTTGTAGAAGAAGAAGGGTTGCACGACAATCAGGAGGATGTCACAGGTGGAGAAAGTTGTGACAAAGAAGGGGCGATTGTGCTGCAAGGAAGGGTATGACACAGTTCATTCATAATATGACCATTGGGGATGATTTGCCAGGGAAATTGTCGTTAAAAGGAGTGGGGGAAACGCATTTAAGGGGCATATCTGGGAAAAGTTTCCACCAAATTCGCATTTATGAGGAATATCTGGAGGGAATTGAGTGGTTTTAATTTGAAAAATGCTATAAATATGGCACTCCACTCCACATTCAGGCAATTTGTTTGTTGAGAATTCGTTGTGTGATTTTGCACCTAAGTGTGAGCTGAGCATTCTATTGCATGTCTGGTTAAAGTTGGAAGGATCTTAAGCAGGAGTTTCTGAGTCAAGGGCTAGAATCCATTATGACTGCTTCATAATGATACTTGTTGCAATGGCCAAGAAGTAGAAGAAGCCCCAAAGGACCCCGATTAGACAATCACAGAGGAAAATCCCCACAGAACTATGGAGTAAGGGAAAAATGGATACACAGAAGCAACCAATGGAGACCCAAGATCTGGATGAGGATGAACTAGCCGAAAAACTTTTGGATAGCAGTGCAGATGAGGTAAAACCAATCTCCAAGTTGCCACCCTATCTACTGCCAAGGGTTAACTGCAAAGATGACAAAGGACCTAGATTCTATCAAATACAAGGTATTTACATCCCTGTTACCCAAGAAAGTGTCAATTAAGGGAGAGTTGTTGGCCAGGGTACCACAACTATGCATGGAGGAATGGGATTTGAATGATCGTAGAAAGTATCCCTAATTCGAGCCTAGCAAGTACCTCCAATCTATTTATTACGAAGAACTTGGAGTGACAAGGGTTGAACGAATGAAGTGGGTAGTCGGGATTCATCACGATGGGTTGTTGAATATGCTTTATGTTGCACATTTTGGGCGCAACAACATAAACATAATCTGTGTGCGCCAACTATTGGCATTGGTACATGATGGGTGCCTGTGGCTCGGAACACCAATCACGATTGACAATATGTTGATCTGAAGGATTACTACACTGCCTCACCAAGGAGTGAACCCCAATGATGCATTTGTTGGGAAATCTCAGAAGAAAATGTTGGCCAATCAAATGAAGAATGACTTTGGCATAGTCAAGAAGTCTGAAGGATATGCTATTAGTTTTATTAATGATGAGGCTATGCATTTTTCCACCTCCATTTTGGTAGGTAAGATCATGCGGAAGTGTCGGCCCCAGTTGTATCCTTGGCTACGCAGTGCAGCAAGGGGGTCCAGTTTAATTGGGTCGGGTATAAGAGTTTTTGGATGACTGTCGTGAATCACAAGAAGAAGGGAAACCATTCCACTATGCGTGGCTAATACTCTTAATCGCAATAGTATAATGGTCAACACTGAAGAATTTGCAGTTCCCTAATGTGGAACCTGATGTGTGTGAGGCTGCAAATTTTGCCTCACTATGGGCATCTAAGGAACCAACCCAGGTTGAGAAAAAAATGTTTTGGGTTCTCTTTGAGATGGATCTATGCACAGTCATCAGCCAACAACTGCGGCTATCACCAATATAGTGACATTGCCAACTTTAGAGCAAACTTTCACAGTGTCTTTATCCGTGCCAAGAAATATTTGGAGAAGGAATGGCATGAGCTACCATACTTAGTTTTTGAAGATTACATATTTATGGTCATCAATAAGTGGTTGAGTAATTGGCTTACTCCAATAACTATAACAGTGACAGAGAAGACAAGCACAAGTAAGACCACTACAGGTGTGCAGGCCGAAAAATCGCGACCAAGAAGGATACCATGAAGGTGCCTCTAACGGTCATACTTGACCTCGAGGAAAAGACTACCAAGCACGTAGTAGAGTAGGAGGCTGCTGAGGGGGAATGGAGTGGCAAAGACCCTATTATGGACACAGAGGACGTTGATTCCCCATTTATAATCAAGAAGCGATGGAAGTAGAGTGATGGCGGTGCGCAGAAGAAGCAGAAGTCAGATAAATCCACCAGCGTCGAACCCTTGGTCCTCACTGAGGGGGACTTTGATGAAATTGGTGACATTGTTTGTGCTGCGATGGAGGACATGTGGGGGAATATTGAAGATCAATACCAAGCAGTATTGACTAAGGTCCAGTGGGGCCTTAAAGAATTGTAGGTTCAAAATAGCGTGATCCAAGCAAATGTGATTCAGGCGAGCGTGAATCAAGCGAGCGTGGTACCTTCAAGAACCAAGCTTACCGTAGACCTCCGAGCAGTCCATTTTCCAAAAGGATCACTTCATGTCAAGGTTGTAGAGGAAAGGGAGAGTGCAGAAAAATTGAAGAATCTAAGCCTTAATCTTGCGGCGCTCCCCCTTAGGACGTTGCACAAGCTATATCAGGGCGTCACAAATGAGCTCAAGATATGGGAATAGTGAGATATGTTGGTCATCAACGAAGTCATCAGAATAAAAAACCAATAGATGTTAGAGGAAAAGAATAAAGCGATGCAAGATCGCGAGGAGGTAGTTGTGCACAGCCAGCAGCTGGAAGAGGCAATAACCAAAGTATGCAGTGAGCTTCCAAAGCTCCAAATCCTAGTAGAGGCAACTTCAGTTGAAAAGATTCAGAAACTGGTAGCAGTAGTCAAAGAATCAAAGGAAGAGGTGGGAAAGGTTCAATTTG
>APFE031756286.1:1365-20564 GCA_000404065.3 Pinus taeda | reverse complement strand
CCAAGGATTGTAGCCATTGGACTCCTAGTACAACATCAGCACCACCCATTGGAATGGAAAGCATTGGGCTATTTAATACATATTCTCCCATGGATAGCTTGATATTATGGCACTTTCTTGAGCAATTTATGGTTCCTTCACTTGCAACCATCACTTGACACTCTAGTGCTAGATATACGAAGCAATTCAATTCTTTGGTTATTTTATAATGAATAAAATTATGGGTACTTCCTGAATCAATCATCGCTATTACCTTTTTCTTCTTGATATGCCCTTCTATCTTGATAGTTTGAGTGGTAATTCCAGCCAATGAATTACAAGATATGGTCTGATTCCTTTCTTCTTTCTCTAGGGTTTTTCCTAGTGTATATCCTCTTCTTTTGACATTTCTTGTAACTTTTCTTCCTCCTCTTCATAATCTATGTAAAATAATTTCTTCTCGGCACACTTATGACCTTTAGTGTATTTGCTATCACAACTGTAACAAAGCCCTTTTTCTCTTTTTTCTTCCAATTGTTGTGGTGTCAACCTTGTAGGCTGTGGATGGCTAGGGGCAACAACACTTCCATCTTTATTATTGTGAGTGGTAGGCTTCCTTATTGCCATAATTTTGCTTTCAATTTTTCTTTCCAACCTGAATGCCTTCTCCAACGAATTTGGTTCCCAAAGGTGAACCTCATGTTGGATGTTATCTTTTAAAGTCCCTATGAACATATCAGTCTCATGCTCCTCTGGAATATCTTTTACCCTTATATTCAATTTTTGGAAGTCCTCAATGTGCTCCATCATTGATCTCTTTTGTTTGAGATTCATCAATTGGCTAAAAAAAATGTTGCTTTTTGTATCCTCATAATGTGCTATCATTTCATCCATAAAAATAGCCCACGTGACAATTTGTTTATGAGAGAAAATTCATCGATACCATATAGACTGATTTGGTTCCAAATATAAAGTTGCAATGCATACCTTTTGTGTGTTTTGCACATTATGGAGATTGAAAAATTGCTCCATCTGTAGTATCCACGTTTCGGGATCCTTGCCATCAAACTTCCTCATATCAATCTTTGGAACATGGTGGTTCTTCAATCCAACATTAGAGTCTATGAAATCATGATTAACATTTATTTTGTTCTCATCATGAGTTTCGTTTACTACCATTTCACCATTAGTAAGCATTTCTTGTAGAAACTTTGTCAAATTTGTCTTCAAATCTGTCTTCAAATCGTCCATATTAGCTTCCACGCCATTCATCTTAGCTTCTATGCCTTTCGTTAAACCATCCATCTTAGCTTCTATGTATTTCTTTGAACCATCCATCTTATTTTCTGTTACCTCTTGTGCAAGTGAAATTTGTTGCACTTGGTTTCGTAATATTGATATATCATGTTGCATTTCTTCCTCTTCTTCATGACTCATGCTAGAGCTTTCGGGTTGCTTACTAGGTGTTTCCATTTTCTTTCTTCGGGTCATCAATTACTGATAATAATGCTTCACTATTCCCTTTGAATTCCTTCAAACTAATTTTGTAAACCAAGCTTATGCAAAAATTTAAAAAATACAGACCTTTTTTCACTTGTATGCAGCTTGATATTGAATCTAATGTACCTCTGTAATTCTGGATCTCCTAGCTATAAAATCGTGAACTGTAGTAGCCCTCTGTGTCCTCTTTCCAATGCCACCAGTCTGATCCAAATTGGATTCTCCAAGGAAGAGTTATGTTAAATCTCCCCCACTGACCTGATTATAGACTAGTTCAGTAGAGCGAACTTGTACAATGTGCCACGGGTCACTATTTCTACCTTTGGATCTGAAAAATATATACAAGAAACTACAGTTTGTCCTCTTTCTGTAACTTCTTATGAAATTTCAATCTGATGCTCAGAGAGACAGTTATGACGATTTTCTCATGGTGACCTGTTTTGAATGTAATTCGGGAGTCTACAAAAACCCTAACTTCCTTAGACTATATCTTTGAAAATATAGCGAGACAGGATTTGAAATTCAGAGCTGAGGTTTAGACTGATTTCTTCTCAACTTGATTTTTGTTTTAGCTTCTGAAGCTTCGTAGCAAAAGAGTTATAGCGAAAATCCCATGATGACCAGTTTTAGCTTAAATTCTGGAGCTTACAAAAAGCCTAACTTCCTCAAATCATATATCCTAAAATATAGTGAGACAAGCTTTGAAATTTGGACTCGAGGTTCAACACGATTTTGTTTAAAATGGGTTTTTTTTTTCGCTTCTAAAACATCATATACAAATGTTATAGTGAAAATTCTACGATGATCTATTTCGAGCAGCGAAACCCTAGAATCCAAAGCTCTGATACCAATTTTTAGGAAACTAGTTCACAAAAAGATAAAAAAGATAGATCATCGCCTTAGAAGTTAGCCTCTTCGAGGGGGAAACCTTCTTTACTTACATAAATGAGCAATTCTTGGATGATTCAAATGACAAGACCTCCTTTCTATATACAGGAGTATAAGGGGTCACAATATAACCAAGCCGACCTAACAATAATAATATAAAGGCACAAAAATAACAATAGTGGGATTCTATGGGGCACAATAATAACAATATGGGGACAATAGGGGCACAACAATAAAAATAAGGGATACAATGACAATAGTAATGGGGGAATCACTAGTATTATAGGAACCTAACAAACCATGCATGCGATGAGGGTAAAATCCAATTCGAACTAAGAGGCTAATGCCTCACCTTCTGATCCTTTCGAGTATCCCTTCTTGGATTTCTTCAATGGGCAGTTAGTTGCATAATGGCCCACCTCATGAAAATTAAAGCATCTCACTTTAGATTTGTCAATCTTCTTCCCTCCATGAGAAGAATTCAATTTGGAATGGGAAGCCTTCCCTTTTCCTTTCCTTGCCTTACTTGCTAAAGCCGGATTTTCTTCATCGTCATGCTTAGATGAAGAACCATCTCTTGTGCTCCTCCTAATATCCTCCTGCATCAGATCCGACCACATTCGTTCCCAATCCGGTAGTTTCTCTCTTCCATTCACAGAGTCCCGGTAGCTATTCCACCTCCTTGGAAGATCGAGGAGAGCAAGGCTCACCATATCATCATTGGAAATCATTATTCCCACACTACCAAGCTCATCTTTGTAGGTGGTGAGCTTGTTCAGGTATGTGGAAATAGTGTCGCCCTTCTCCATCTTGATTTTCCAAAGCTTATCCTTGAGCGCCAGTTTCCTTTGGTCACTACTATTCTGATATAGGTCCTTAAATGTCTTCCAAATTGAAAATAGGGTCTCCTTCCCATGGAGACTCGAGACAATATGGTCTCAAGCTCCCTCCAAAAGAATCCTTGTTGCCTTTGCCACACACTTCTTCCATTCAGCCAATTCTTGTGCATTAGCTGTAGCTGGCTTAGGGATTTATTGATCAATGAAATCCTTCAAACCATTTTCTTCTAATACAGCTTCCATGCGATCCTTCCATGCTATGTAATTCAATCTACCATCCAGAGCATACTCGAGTCATAAGCCATTGAACGCCATTGGTGAACTTTGAGGTGTGATAAGAATTCGATTTTTCACCTACAACCAAGAACTTCAAACTTCAAATTTCCCTTCTCAGTATACTTTTCACAACTCTGATCACCTTTGCTCTGATACCATGTAGAAATTCTGACTGTAGATTAACCTGATTATGCAATATAACCAAAGAAAAATATTTAATCTACTTCTACACTCAAACTTGCAGAAACTTAATCGATTTGAGAAAGATAAAACAGAACACATATAATAGAGAAGAAGAATCAATACACATGAAACACATAAGAATACTCTCGAGAAAGCCTCAACTGAAAACCCCACTATCTGTATTATAATACAAGTGGAAATATCTCAGGATTACACATAGATTTAGCTCTCACAGCTATCCAACTCTCAGTACAATCCCTCACTCCTGCTCATAGACAGAATAGACAACTCATATGCCTTCTCCTCTATCCTCCAAGCCTCCTATTTCCTTGCGCAGTTTTCCCTGGGTGCTCCAGCTGTAACCTTGTGTGACACAGATCTCACACATTGCTCCAACACATTGTAAAACTGCACAAAGCTCAAGGAATGAATTCCTTCTGCATGCAAGAGATGTTCTTGTAAGAAAATTCTTACAACTGATAGTACACTATCCCTACCTTTAATCTCAACTGAGTCTTTGTATGAACTAACATGCATGAGTTATTTATGAGAGAATTCTCAGTTATTTGGAGTACACCAGTTTCATGCATGCATGCATTAACTAACTGAACTCACAATTAGTTTCTCAAACTGTTTGGAACTAATTTAACTAGACTTAACTCAGTTAATTGA
This sequence comes from Pinus taeda, assembly GCA_000404065.3. Classification (NCBI taxonomy): domain Eukaryota; kingdom Viridiplantae; phylum Streptophyta; class Pinopsida; order Pinales; family Pinaceae; genus Pinus; species Pinus taeda. Next base: position 16,227 of record APFE031756286.1, on the reverse strand, counting down.
GCTAAGTAATTAGAACTCAAATACAAGTCATCCTTATCTCCTTAACTCAAGGGATAACAGTTGCATGGCTTCACAAAGACTTATAGCTTAAATTTTTCCAACTAATTAACTTAAGATGAATTAATTAATTATTTTTCAAGTAGCTAGTAGAATAAATTTTAATTTTAATTCAAGGATAAATTAAAATTGGAACACTCTTGTTGCCACATTTCAAAAATTTACAAAATGTGGCCATGATCAATTACTTAAAAATGTTGCCCATCTCTTACCCAACCAGATTGATGGGATCTCTTCCTATAGCTATATTTCTTGTTGAATTGCTTCACTATCAGATTCCTTCTGGTCCTTGTTTTGGATGGGTTCCCAACATGTGGTTCTTTGATGTTAACCTTTGTTGCAATGAATGCAAAAAAAATTCTTCCTCCAAACCTGCTTAACCTTCTTCCTTCCCTGATGTGGAGAATGGCTTACATGTCTTATATTTTTCCTTACTACCATTTTCTTCCAAAACTTGACAATCACATGGTTATACAAGCCACAAAAGTTGCATTGTTTTATATGCCACAAATTTTGTTCACTATTACCAATTTGATTGTAATCAAAGTGAAGTTTAGAATATTGAGACTTTTTATACCTTTTTTTTTTGTAATTCAGATGTATATGTATTAAAAAAAGGAAAATAATTTACAGAAAGTCTGCCGAGGCAGACAGAAACCTGAGAATTCCATTACAGCCTTGCAGTTCACAGGCATTGAGCTACCAGAACCAAAAGAAACCACCAAGCAAGCTTATCAAAACTGGACTGTTCACCACGCAGGGCGGCCATTTTAAGAGCAGAGAGATAAAGCGTCATAAAACTGTCAAAATTGGATGTTTGGCCTGAAACACGTAAAAGGCCTAGACATATAGACTAAGCATAGGGTCGTAACCGATACACAACACAGAGAGACAGGAGATAGACCAAAAGGATGGGTGAGAAGCCGAAGCAAACAAAACTGAACCGCGAGAAATCGGGGACTAAGGGAGTCCACCAGGGCGCGAGAAGCCACCCATCCTGCTAGCAATGTCCAAACCCACATCGAGGATATGTTTGTCAACTTTGTCTTGCAGCTCCTGCATGGACTGGAAGTTTTGGGCCTCCTTCACCCTTTGTTCCTGCACCAAGGGGTCCGGGCTCAGAGTTTGCCTGAGCAACCTGATGAGCAGAGTTACTTTCTTGTTGACCACCTCCACCCCTTCCTGAACAACAGAGATTTTGCGTTCCAAGTACTCATGGCTGGCGGTGGGATTACCAGGTTGATTATCCGGGGCAGGGTACTCCTTCCCGATGTGCTGCTTAGCAGCATCCTTCATCTCCAAGGCTTTCGCCAGGAGAGTCTTGATCCTCCAGCTTTCTGCCTTAGTGCGAGTAAATTGAGTAGCTCTTTTGGCGGGAGTACCCGGGTAACTCAGGCAATCAACTTCATCTGCTGCTGCTCCCTCCTGCTTACTCACTTCTTCCTGTTTGAATTTGGCCTCCAACTCAGCGATTTTGCATTTGCTTCTCCTTGAGGCTCGAGTTACATACATATTCTGTGCATCGCGCAAATCTTGGTTAGCCGCCGCGCATCTACAGCTACGTCCATCCATACTGTTCCTATTAAACCACTTACGGCAGGTCCTTACACTAACAGGCTGACTAATGATGCTAGCCGAGCTGAGGATGGATGTGGGGGATGCCGAGCCCGACCCCCTGGTTAAATAGCCTTTAGCCATAGAATTCTCCAGAGAGTGCCCTTCCTTCCGAACTAGAGAATTGGTACTGTTGTCATTAATGTCGAGGGTGTTCACACGCTTCTCATATCCTTTCCCTGTAGGCGCATAAGTATTCATGATTGCCTTTCTCTCATGTTTTAGGTGAATTTCCTTTCTCCCCAAACGGTCTCTACGGATCTCCTCGTAGCAAGAACCCTGTTGATGGTTCCCATGAATGGCCCTGCCCCGCACTGAAGACCACCGCTTAATCTGTCCAATTGTCCTGCACTTGTGATGATTTACTCGATTGTTGCTCAAAATTTCCTTTTGATGGTACTGTATAGAAAAACCGTTGCCGGTCAAGCCCGGTCAGTGTTGTTCACGTCTTGTTGTGCTAGCTGTGTACATCGATTTTTCAAAATCGGACAGTTCACCTCCTCCCAACAGCTGTCCCATCCCCTTTCCTGACTGTCTACTCCACAGTTCGCCAGGTAATCCGCCAGCCCATTTGCTCGACGACGGACCGCCTAGAAGACTAGACCCTGCATGCCCTCCATGAGTTCTGCGATGCTTTCTGTAACTTTGGATAGCCTCCAATGTTTAGTAGCCTTGTTTGCTTTTATCCCCTGTTGCAATTTTTGAGCTGTGGAAATGACCAGAGAGGAATCTCCTTCCAAAATTATGTTATAGAGGCCTCTCGAATTTGCAATTCTTAGACCATGTTCCAGGGCTGCGAATTCCATTTCATTATTCGTGCTTTCCCCAAGTGCTTTATAGTAAATATGAAGAATTTCTCCATACTGGTTGCGTAAGACACCTCCGATTCCAGCCATGCCAGGGTTGCCTCGCGATGCCCCATCAAAATTCAGTTTTAAACCACCATCCGGTGGGCATTGCCATTTATCACTCTGTGAGGGTGGTTGAATTCTATGTTGCGGAGCAATAATATTGTTGGTTCCTTCCAACTGGAAGCTTTTCAAAATACGTAAGTCCTGTGCTGTAGGCTTTTCGTTGCTTTCCTCTCTGCATTTGGTTTGAATTAACTGCTGGATATTGGTAATTATGTTGTCTTTAGAGAAATCAATGTTCCTGTATTCATCTTGGAAAATTCTGCGATTGCGCTCCTTCCAGATAGACCAAAGTAAAAACCCTGGTACCGATTTCCATATGCTATTGACTCTTTGTAGGCCAGAGAAGTCTGTCTTCCAATCTAGAATAGTGCTGTGAATAGAATCTATCTTTCGGCCAGAACTGCTAAGGATCCCTTCCATCCAACCCCATAACTGAGAGGCCCATTCACAGGTATTGAAAAGATGGTTTAGAGATTCCTCTTCCACCGAACACATAGGGCATCTAAAGGGTCCCTCAAAATCTTTCTTGCATAGATTGTCCCACGTAAGAGTCTTATTTCTCATCAGTAGCCAGAGGAAAGTTCTGATCTTCGGCCATAGAAGACTATCCCATACCTTGCTGCACCAAGGCATAACCTCTCCCTGTTCTTCCTGTTCTAATATGTTTCTGGCCTCTTTCAGTGAGAACTTGCCATTGCCCTTGAGAACCCACCTTAGTTTTTCATCCTCTTCAGTTTTTTTGATCTTTCTTTTTAGGATGCACTCATTAAAATGTTGAATGGTATGGTTGTTGACCTCTGTGTTCTTGTTACAGGATTTTATCCCCTAGGGCTCTTGGGTGGAACCCTAGCAGATTGAAAGTTGTCTAAATCAAGAAACATGCACACACACAGCTATTATGCTAGAAAAAGCTATTTCTAAAGTGAGAAGGACGTACCTCAGGTCCTACATTTGGGTAGTTCCTTAAGGGTCCAAACCCTTCTTCACGTCCCTTCCGCTCCTTTGCCCGGCAAAAACAACAATTCCAAAGAATGCAGCAGTATATGGACAAAGATTTATGTGAAAATCATCTTTATGTTATACAAGAAAGGAGTTAGTTATAAACTTTTAGACATCCATTCATACATGAAATTCAAACATGAACATCATTAACATAAAGAAAGAAGCATATCGGGAACAAGACGTGTTTCTTTATCAGACAAATAGAATAGTACAAAAAAGAGCAATATCACCTGAACCACTTCTGCAGGCTCAAAGCTCAGCCTCCTTCTGGATCCGTCCCGCCTTAAGCCTCTAGTTGGTCTCCTTCCAATACTCACTCCAAGATGTCATAACTAAGGGATGAACATCCAATCACAAGGAAACAGGGGTTTCCTGTACAAAATGGGGGAAGTGCAGAAGGCACAAGGGTCTTCAGACCTCATCAGGGGGAAATCTCAGTATAATAACCTTTCTCTATATTCTCTCTTCCCTTTTGCCTTCCCTTTGGTGTCTTTTTATACCAGTTCCAAAGCATTTTTTTAGTTAGGAATTGGTTTGGGACAGTTGAGGCCACGGGCACTAACAGGTGATTAGCAGGTAAAACTCGCGATCTCCGCCCGAAAATAAGGAGTTTTATAATTTTTTAAGTGTTTTAATACATATACATGGGTTGGGTATATATGAACCCGCGTATACACGCGTTTAACTCAGGGAAATGTCGCGTACAGGGAATAAAACACTGTTTTTTAGATTTTGGACCACGTCTGGAAGGAGGGGTTGCCCTAGGCCATGAGTGCAGCATCACAAACCATAATAGTGAGATTTGGAGCTATAATAGATGCCCCCTAATATATGAGGTCAGAAGGGGTACATGATGGCCGAAATATATTAAGCAAGTACATGGAAAAGAGATCTGCCAAAAACCGAGGAGTACTTCACCAGAATTCGGCCTGCCAAGCCACAAAAGAAGATCGGAAAGAAACACCGTCTGAGGCGGGCATACCCATGCTCAGAGAAAGCAAAGCATGTCCGCATATCAAGTACAAGCGGATCCACTAAGTATACAAGTATAAGTGACTGGAAAATACATAATGGATCATCTGATCATGATCGAACAAGTACATGTCTGAATATCACATATAAACTGTCAATGATGCTGGAAGATACAACGGATCACTGATATCAAAGACTGATCCCAAGAGGTACCAACTAAACATGATGGATAAGGATGGTACTGCACTACAAACTCAGGTGCCAGCATATAGAATGTCACCATGGCTGACTGCAACATATAAGGTGTAATGGTATCAACTAGCAGCAACAGGAGCAACTGTCAAGTGAACCAACGAATGCTGATACAACCTGAGGTCTTCACCGACCGCCGTGGTACATTTCTACACCATGGGAATAAATGATCTGAAGTCAACCATGTGAGAAATCGTTTGATTACCGGTCATTGATGTATACCTTAACAAACGCGAGAATACTCACCGATAATGATAATGAGCGTCAAGGTACCCAGTACAAACTAACAAGTGCGAATAAATGAGCCTAAGTCGAACACCTGTAAGAATCTATCGATCAGGAGACAATGATGGTTTCCCACTATCGATAGCAAAGGATCTGCCACTAATGACTGCAAACCCCAAGGTACTGCCAAATGGACTATAGATCTTTGCCCCAGAGCAATGAGTCGGAGTCGATAGGGAAAGATCCGCTAGAAGGAAGGCATTAAGGCATCCTTCATCAATCTAGCGCGAGTGTAACCCGTAGGCCAATAATGTGGAAGGAATCGGACGAAGAAAGATGTAGTAACCGAACCAAGGTACGTTTCCGGCGTACACAAGATGTAGCTAGCGCACGGCAGAAACCCTCTGAACCAACCAATAATGAAAGCTGACATAGAGGCAGGGTATGCACCAATAGGGTCAAATGAAAACCAAGGTACCGCACGAATCCCAATGTGTGATAATGTAAGCTGACATCGAACACAAGGGAAACCACTCAGTCAAAGATGCCATAACTAAGGGATGAACATCCAATCACAAGGAAACAGGGGTTTCCTGTACAAAATGGGGGAAGTGCAGAAGGCACAAGGGTCTTCAAACCTGATCAGGGGGAAATCTCAGTATAATAACCTTTCTCTATATTCTCTCTTCCCTTTGGCCTTCCCTTTGGTGTCTTTTTATACCAATTCCAAAGTAGTTTTTTAGTTAGGAATTGGTTTGGGACAGTTGAGGCCACGGGCACTAACAGGTGATCAGCAGGTAAAACTCGCGATCTCCGCCTGAAAATAAGGAGTTTTATAATTTTTTAAGTGTTTTAATACATATACGCGGGTTGGGTATATATGAACCCACGTATACACCCGTTTAACTCAGGGCAATGTCGCGTACAGGGAATAAAACACTGTTTTTTAGATTTTGGACCAGGTCTGGAAGGAGGGGTTTCCCTAGGCCATGAGTGCAGCATCACAAACCATAATAGTGAGATTTGGAGCTATAACAGTTCCCAGGATTAAAGTTTATCCAGTCCCTCCAATTATCATCTGTGTTGTACTAATTCCAGTAATGACTGACTTTGTATCTGCCCTGAGTTTGATAAGTTTGCTTTATGGTGGTTAATTCTGGAGAGTCGAGTTTGGGTAGTTGTTGCCAGGCATCTTCCCAAAACAGGGCTAGCCTACCATTACGAATTTCCCAAAAGCTGTTTTCCTGAACTAGATTCTTGTTGTGTTTGGCATGATTCCATATGGGTGAGCCTTCCGGGGTTTCCTGTAGTCTGATGAGTTCTTGAGTGTCACTGTCCGGAACATATTTTTCTTTCCAATGCCGAGCCGATGGCAAGGTAGGGTTCTCAATCCATTTCCACCATATTTTAGATCCACTTGTTCGGTTGACCACCCCTAGATCAACTAGATTCAGTCCCCCCCTGGATTTGGGCATACAGAGTTTATTCCAAGCTACCAGAGCCCATTTTTTCTTATCACCATTACTGCTTCAGAGGAAAGATCACTGGATATTTCTTATTTGCTGCAGAATACCTTTTGGGGCAGGAAGCTTTGAGAGAAGGTATTGCGGGATGCCCTGAAGGACGGCTTTGGTTAGGATGAGCCTGCCCGCTAGATTAAGAGCTCTGTTCGTCCAATGTGAGCATCTTTTCTTCAAGTTGGCTAGAATTTTCTCCCAATGCTCTTTCTGCCAGGGTCTGAGAGTCAGAGGCGCTCCCAAGTATCTCGAAGGCAGGGAACCAATCCTGAATCCTAATAGCTAGGCTAAGTGAGATTGAACTGCCGGGAGAGTGTTGAAAAATAAAATAGTAGATTTAGAGAAGTTAATTTCCATGCCGGAGGCCTGGCTAAAGAGATCCAGGATGTCCCTGTAGGCAACCGCCTCCTTCACCGTGGGAGTTCCATGTAACATGGTGTCGTCGACAAACTGTTGATGAGTGGTAGCAGGAAGCGATCTGATAGGCTGAAGACCCTTTATTTTTCCTTCCGCTTTCTTCTTGGCTATGGTTCGACTGAGGCCTTCCATGAGGATAACGAAGAGAAAAGGGGATAAGGGATCCCCTTGTCTGATTCCCCTCGAAGGAGTGAAAGGTATAGAAGGGGCACCGTTGACAAGGATGGAATATCTTGGAGATTTGATGAGAGCCAGAATCCACTTGATCCATGTCCTGCAGAAACCAAAAGCTCTTAGAATAGCTTCGAGGTATTTCCAACTAACTTTGTCATAAGCTTTTGAGAGATCCAATTGCATGAGCATGCCTTCCTCTTTCCTTGAATGTAGAGAATGAATCATCTCCTGTGCTAATAGGATGTTGTCGAGAATTTGCTTGCCCTCAACGTAGCCTGATTGCTCTTCTGATATTATGCCCGGGAGAATCGTTTTCAGTCTTCTAGCTATAAATTTTGAGATAATCTTGTATATTACATTACATAATGCAATGGGTCTGAATTTATCAGGTGTTTTGGCTCCTTCAACCTTGGGTATGAGTGCAAGAAAGGTGGAGTTGAGGGATTTTAGAATAGTTCCTGAACGTCTGGAGTCTTCCACCACCTCTCACACGTCCTGTTTAACAATACTCTAGCAGGCCTTGTAGAAATTGATGGTGAAACCATCTGGACCTGGAGCTTTGTCATTGGGCATACTCCTGATTGCTTCCTCTACTTCTTCCAAGGATATTTCCCTACACAGGGCCCAATTCTGATATGAGGTAATAGTCTTTGGGATAGCTGCTGTTAATTCCTTAATGGCTTCCTCTTTATTTATGGGAGGTTCCTGAGCAATTGATTTGAAGTGATCCGAGAGCAGAGAAGATATGTCGTTGTGATTTTTTAGGATCTCCCCTGCATTGTTTTTCAGTTCATCTGTGGAAAAATTTAGTATTCAGCTCTCCCTCTTTTAACCATTGAATTCTTGACTTCTGTCTCCATAGAGTCTCTTCTTGAGAGCAGCGTTTATGCCATTGCTGAGAGAGAGTTTTTTCCTATTCCATAGCCTCGGCACTGAGGTTTCCTGCTGCACCTTCTCTGTGGATCTGTTCCAGTTTGTTATCGAGAATGATTTTCTCCTGGAATATGTTTCCGAAGACTGTTTTGTTCCAATCTTTTATCTTTTGTTTAGTTGTTTTTAGCTTCTTTTGAAGATTGAACATCTTGGATCCACTGATCTCCAGGGGTTCCGACCACCATTTCTTTACCATTTCAAGGAAGTTGGGGTGGTCTAACTAGAACTTCTCAAACCGAAAGGGTTTGTTCCTTGGGGTACCCAGAACTTCAACAATGAGCGAGATTGGCCAGTGATTTGATCCCCCACTGGGAAGGATATCTGATTCCACTGTTATGCCATCCAATATGATGCTTTCTGAGATTAAGAATCTATCCAGGCAAGAAGCTATTAGCTTGTCACCCCCCCTTCTATTGTTCCAAGTGAACAAGCCACTCTTGGGGTAGACATCAACAAGTTTGACAGTTTCAATGAAGTTTGTGAAAGCTTCCGCATCTTTGTTTAGTTTCCTGAGACCTCCTTTTTTTTCTAACAGGGTAGTTATCATATTGAAATCACCCCCCAAAATGCACTTAGATTTTGGATGCCTTCTGATAATTCTAGATAAAGTTTCTAAAAATGTTATCTTATCTTCTAGTTTCTGAGGACTATAAATATTGATACAAAGGAAAGAACCAGAAGTACCTATGGGTTGGAATTCCACCGCCATGAAGTGCTTGTTAGTGTCCGCCGATAGCATCTGGACTTCCCTTGAGTCCCACATGGTTGCGATGCCTCCTTCTCTTCCTTGACTTTCATTTTCTAGAACTTCCATGTGTCTTCCCAGTTTTCTGTAAAGATTGCTGATATTGGGGCTGCGACATTTAGTTTCCTGTAGAAACATAATTTCCGGTTTATACTTTTGGATTTTCCTCTTTAACATCCTGTGTTTTGCCTGGCTATTAAGCCCTCTGGCATTCCACGAGATTATCTTCATAGAAAACTGAGTTTTATTGGAAGGACTGGAAGGCGCTGAGTGCCTTCATCTTTCCTGAGTTTATCATGATCATGCCTAGCTCCTGTAGTGCTTCACCACTTGTTTTCCGACCTCTTCTCTTCTTTTGTTTGGAACTGGATGTTTTCCATAGAGGAGTTTTTGAATGTGAGCTGTTACCTTTCGCCACACCTAGCTTCCTATTCTGCCTTTCTAGTTATGCTTTTTGCGTTGCTATGAAGAGGTCATTTACTATTCTGACTTCTTCCTCCGAAGCGTTTTCTATCCCTCGGGCTTTCCAGTTCTCAGCTATTGCTGGTAGGTTCAAACCTTCTCTTGCTAACGCATTTTCCCAGTCTTGTTCTTCATTGCTGCCATCACTGGTCAGCATGTCAGTTTCTTCCTCAGTGTCCTCTGTTCTCTCCTGCATTTGAACCTCATTATTGAATTTCCCTTCATGCGTGTCTTCCCCTGTAGGTGTTTCTTTTTCTTCATTCTCTGCTCCTAATGTTGGGGCTTTGTGATTATCCTCCGAGTCAGTTTCAGGGTCTAAGATCACAAAAGGATTGTTGTGGATGTTTCTTTCCATGTTTCCTCTGAGATTCTTTCGTCTATTTGCTCTTTGTTTGGATTTGGGTTTGATGAAGGCTTCTGTATCTTTGTGGGCTTGAGCTGATTTGGTATCTTGTTCCTTCTTGATCTTTGGGCAATCCCTTATCATATGCCCATGTTCGTGGTGTTTGCGGCAATGGAAGGGAATCTGCTCATAATCGATATCCTGAAAGTAATCCTCGTCCCTATATTCCAGCCAGACGTCCATTTCAACGCAAATCCGGGCATAGGAAGTGTATCTCTTTTGGAGAGTCGCTTCAGAGGCTTTGATGAATGTTCCCAACTTGTCACCAATTTGTTTAAGTGCATTCAGACCCCAATAGTCTATTGGAAGAGAGAATAAGCGAATCCAGACTGGGACTTGGGTGAAAGACTCCTTCTCTGGGGCAAAATTTGGCTTCCATGGTCTCATATACAGTCCTGCTGATGCCAAAAAATAAGGGCCTCCTTCAAAAACTCTGTCCTTGTCTTCTAGGTTGGAGAAGACTACACTAAAAAAGCCTTTGGCTCCAAGGTGAATTTTAACATCCCCTCGAGGTTTCCAATGCAGTTTGATCCAATGACAAAGAGATGTTTCAGATGGCCAAATACCCATAAACTTGTAGATGATGGCCTGTTCCGTCATATGTTCCCTGTAAGCTTGTATCTCTGGGTCAGTGATAACTACCCGTAGGTTGCTGGTCTTTTTTGGTTTGCAGGCTCCACTGGATGAGGTGTGTTTGTTGGGGTTTGAACTAGGTTCCTCCTCCTTTTCCGGCTTGCCTTGTCTGTCTCCTATTTGCTTCCTTTCATCATCAACTTGTCCTTTCTCATTTCCTGATGAGTTGATTATTAAAGGAGTTTTGTCTTTAGCTCCTGTCAGGCTTTCTGTCTCTGGGCCTGTGCTCTGCGTTGTTTCTTTTGTCTTGTTAGTGTTCCCTTGAGGTTGATCCTTATTCCCTCTGCCAAGTTGCTTGTTGTTGTCCAGCCCAGATATCCTGACCCCTTCCTTTCTGTCATACTTCTGCTTCTGCATAACTATTTGTTTGAAAGTAGGGGCCCCACTGGACCCCTCTGCCTCCATGCAGTTGGTCAGCACTTGACTCTGACGAAGCAGGGATTCGAGGCAGGAGAAGACTGCTTCCAGACCCGCGAACGCCTTAGCTCCTTAAAAGACTCAACCTCGACAGTGTTCATAGACAAACAGCTGAAAATTCGGCCAACTGCTTCTACACCAACCACGGGCCTGAGCCTGTAACTGAAACAGAGTGATCAAACCCTAACATCCGACATGAGAGCAAGCTCTAGGTTTTAAACCCTAATCCCGAGACTTTTTATACCTTGCTTTAGCTATCTATTTGGAATTCTCACTCCCATTTGGAAATGACTTGAAATTATGATCAGTGGAGAATTTTGATGCACTATTAGCATCCTTTACTATCTTGGACATGTCGCTTGAATATTCTCTTGTCTCTTCCTTTCTAACATAGCCCAATCTTGCATGTCATGGTAATTCCACCACTTGGATGGGATTCACAATTCCTTGCACATTAGGTTCATGGGTCCCACTAAGCTTTCTTAATTTTATGCCACATGTCATATGTACGTCTTTCCACATGGCAGAATGTTGACTTTGACTTTGACTTTTGCCTAGTTTGACCGAAACTTTGACTGAGCATAACTTTCACATACAAACTCAAATAGAGGTGTTTTTTTGCATCGTTGGAATCAGGAAGATGAGATATACGCTATGGTGTTAGTTTTGATGAAATATAAAGACTTTTATTTTTGAGCCTTTCTGAAGCCACGATAGCTCTAATGCCAAACTTGATCTTGATTCTCTCAGCTACCATAATTAACCAAGATCTTTTATTTTTGTGATGTTAGAAGAATTGTATGTGAAAGAGTATTAAAATATGCATGTACATATTTTAACGGAAAGGAAGCATAAAGGCAACCGTCAAATAAAAGAACACATATAACTTGATAATGAAGTGCACCCAATGTGGGTTACGTCTCCGAGCCTGGTGCCAAGAGTGGGGAGGTTGCTTCATTAATTGTTGCAAGATGATGATGAATACATGATGTAATCTGTGTCAATACAAGGATGAACCCTCTTAACTAAAGTGACATGTCTCTCCACAAGGCATTCTCTTATAAGAACTCTCACTCATAAAAGGTCTCCTCCACCATGACAATGGAAAAATATCTCACATAAAATGGAGTACAATGATCCCCTTAAAAAGTGACATACATGGATCTCAAATACAAATCATCATCTCAACAAAAATAAAATGAAGACATGGCAACAATGTATCTTATATCTCCAAGTCCGGGGATGGCCTGAAAATCATGTACTCGTGTTGGAAATAATACTGAGAGGGGGGGTCAATCAATATTATTAGATCAATAACTTTATTTCCCAAACAAATTTATATACGCTACTTCAGTGAAGTGAACTAGCGTGTACACGCAACTGTGATTAGAGAAACCAACATATATCCAGAGAACTTGTGATTTAGACAATTTATCATGTGTTGATCTTAAACCAGTGCATCAGTAACATATCAGACAGTGCATTAAAAAGAGAATAAAGCATCACACATAAGCAAAACACATGAACACCAATATTTAAGGTGGAAACCTAATGTGGGTGAAAAACACATGTTTTTTTTGTCTCTGTCTTCTTTTAATAATAAGAAAAATTGTTTACAATATTGTACTAGTGCAGACTCATACCAGTATGCAGGCACCCACCTGCAAAAGGCAACAACCTTCTCTCTTTTTCCAGATTCTACTGGAAGGGAGATGCAACCCCTAGCTCTTGTACTAGCCAATTTGTTTACTAGTATGTAGGCACTGACCTACAGAAGGGTACAACCTTCTTCCTTCCTCCAAGGACCACGTTTCATGAATTTTTAGACTAGATACTCCTGAAACACAACACCACAATCTGAAGGCCTCGTTTCATCTAATTTTCATATTAGACCCATCAAAAACTTTTAAACTTAAACTGCATCAACCAATATTCAGTTAATCTGAATAATCAGATCACTGACACTAGAACACTATGTTGAATGCAGAAATTGTTGAGCCTCAACCTTGCACCTTCCTATACACCCTCTTAACCCTCATACTCCACTCACTTCACTCATCCAATGGTTGAATCATTGCATTATAGTTTAAAAAGGACTTTTATATGGTTTTCTAACTATACTGATGTCTGTTGTTTGGTTTAGTCTTTTGTTCATGCAGCTGCGGAGACTTGTCAATTTCTGTAGCCAGCACAGGTTTCCGCAACCAACACAGGGTTCCGCAGCCATTTTGTTAAAGGTTGTGCTCCAGGTGTCTTCTGAAGGAACGGGCTATATGAGCAAGCTCCAGATGGCATGTACATGGATCGTGTCCCTTCAAACCGACCAAATCACCCATTAGAGGCCGCGGTCAACCAAAGTCAAAGACGTGGCCAACCAAAGAGTCTAGCGGTGGCACGTTACTGTTAAAGGCACGTGAATGATACGTGGCCTAGTTCCCAACTCACGGAGGCTCCAGCGCACTTGAGGATTGTTCTTGAACAACGAATCTAACAGCCAACCACTCCAGGATTTAAGAAGCATAACGATAGTTACACTAGATCTCGGCTCATGAGATCTACGTGTCTATGGTACGTAGTTAATAGCTTAAGTAGTTGATTAGTTAACTGTAGAACTTTTACATTATAAATAACGTGTTTTCAAACGCTGTAAAGAGACTTTTGGATGCATAGAATTTCTGAACTGTTATGTAATTTCCGCACGCTGCTGGTTATATCACCCCACTGTTTTATATGTTGCTGATTTGAATACATGATGTTGGACACCTAATCCTAAAGGGTTAGCGTGGAAGCCGAATGGACAAAGCAGTCCAAGAGACCTTGGGATCTGAATCCCAACGGTCACCAAATGTACTATAAATGTATATCAGATTGTTAATAAAAATGTATCGCATGATTTATCTTTCCTATTTTGTTCTCCCTAACCATGTCTGTTTAACATGGTATCAGAGCGGGCGTATTCCTGCCCTGCACAATTAATTTGAGCCATTTGTTCATGGCCTTTCTATGCAGTTTATTTTTGCCATAAATTTCATGAATATTTATTTAGCGAAATTTTTGCTGCAACCTGTTAAAACTGCTACCTGCGCTGTTGCTCCTCCATATAATTAGCTGCCTTCATTACTGCGCTCTGTCCACCACACCTGCGCTGCTTTCATTACTGCGCTCAGTCTCTGACATCTCTGACCTTGAAATAGCTGAAGACTGCCGCCGCCTGAAGACTGCTGCTGCCTAAAGACTGCCGCTTCCTAAAGACTGCCGCTGCCTGCAATTGAAACGCCTGAAATTGGTAAATGTTTCATCCATTGTAGCGTTTCATCCATTGCCTCGGCTACTGACACATTTTACGATAACGTTATGGCATTGATGTTATTTCGGATTACATTATTGGGTCCGTCGGGTTAGTTTGCCGCTGGTTCTCCCAATCGTGCCGCCAGTTTCACTATCCTCCAGCTCCCGCTACCGCCTACTGGTTCATGCAACGGAAGTAATTCGCTCTGCAGTGGTTGGAAATCCCCATAAATTGTTGTTTGTTGGCTGTTATATGTTGGCTTATATGGTTACTCCTGCATTTAAGCCTGGACTATATATTAATGTTTTTTTGAAAGCTCGTACCCGCTGCACCATGGAAAATCATTCACTTCCGCTACCTGGTGATTTCGACACTTAGTCTGGTTCATATGGCAGTTTATATAGCTATTACCGAACGCTTACCGTTCTCATTCAACAGTCTGGGGTTTAACATTGGCTTCTGGACCTCTGCCACGTTCAAATCTTTTCCAGAGATAGCGACCAATGCTTGGATTTGCAGATTAACCCTCGGCACTTGCTCGTTTGTCTTCGGATTACCATAAGCACAGTGTTCTCCCTGGTGCTATTCACGGGTTACTCCTACAATTCTCTCAAGCGGTCCATTGAAGCAGTCCCTTCTTTGCGTTGGTTCGTGTGCATTGTAATATCTTCATGGTTTCCATGTCAAATGCACTAAAGGTCATTGCTTGAAGTCGGAGTGTTATTGTCAATGAGTTTTCAGACGTGGTGAAGGCTTCCAAAGCAAGGTTACCTTACGCTCCTCTTCCTATTGGGAAAAGGATGCAATTTTGCAATATTGTTCGAGATGTTGGCCGT